>JAFBJR010000099.1:3369863-3503488 GCA_016785285.1 Brachirus orientalis | reverse complement strand
ATCATGGTGCTTGGTATGGGAAGCTATTCCCTTCATCTGGATGTGCCTGGGTGTAAAGTAGTTCACAAGACAAGAAATCCTACCTTTAGGAACATTAGTGAACTTCAGCAGGTGAGTACAGATTATACAGCTGGTTGACATCAGTTGTGGGGATTAGGGTGTCTAGCTCAGGCACAGAAGAGCAGACTTGAGGAAGCATCATCAAAACTAAAACATTACTGACTCCGCACTCTCACAAATGTGCGTGTTGCATCTTTCTGAGTGATGCAGTTTACAAGGCACATCACACTTTGTACGGCAAAGGAGAAGAGAGCAAACAAACTGCCTTGCTATATATTCAAATTAATAAAACTATACTTAAATGGCTAAAACAACAACTGAACTCAGCTAAGGATACCTATGAGTCTGTAAAAAAAAAGGAAATCTAAAGTCCAGACCTGAAGTAATGTGTGAAGTCGGACACCCTGGCACAGTCAACTCTGGCTTGCCAGCAGTCCCAGCACCTCACCACCTGCAGACACAAGCAAACTGCCAGGATTTCTGTTCTCCTCAGAGGGGAAACTGCATAAACTTTGTAACCAGAGTGCACCAGTCCATCTGCTTTCTCTCCAGGTTGTCTGTCTTTTCCAATTTCTGTCTCATCTTCATCGTCTATGCACTCGTGTTCAAACGCTCTTGTCCTTCTGGGTGCTTTCAATGCGTCCTTTACTACTAGTGCAGCACCGACGCCCTTGCATTTCTCATCCAAACAATATCAAAATTGGCACTGAACACACCGGTGCCCTTTGTAAGTCTGTCATATAAACTACTGGACAGTTATGCGACATATAACAAACATAAAGAGGTTCCTTTCATTTTAGATACTGATTATTAATGCTATATCACTGATTTTTAAGACATTAGCAAATGAATTATTTGTCCAGGGTAGAATGGACAGCAGGTGTATGTGGAGTAAAGCTAATGTATTTTTAGATGAAGATATAAGGGGCAGTGGCTAGTATTGTTGCCTAACAGTAAAAAGATCACTGGTTTGGATCGCAGTTCTCCCTCTGTGCATGCCGTTTTTTTCCCCCCAAGTATTTTGGCTTCATGACACACGATTATGGGATGCATACAAGTCTGTCAGTAAACATTTTACACACTGGATCTTTAAAGAGAGCTTTAAAGAGACCAAATGTTAGTAAGACCACAATTAGGATTATTCAAGAAAATAACAGCTGTTGAAATGCTCCAGTTACCACCATCTTTTTTTTCCTTTTAAATATTAGTTATTTATCTGCAACATGCTTAAAAGTTGTGCAGCAATAGGAGAAATACCCAAAGAAAAACAAATAACTTGTCATGGTGTCATAACAGGGCCACATGGTGGCTATTTCCAAAAATGGACCTGTCCAGGGTGTACCCTACTTTTACCCTATCTAACCTGGGTTTGGCTCCAGGTAGCCCCAGGTAGAAAATGAATGGACAGATAAATAGAGTAGTGGGGATGTAGAATTAGAAAATGTGTGAATTTTCCCTGTTGTTTCTCACTTTTGGTGCTATTTCCCACCACAGCTTTAGTGATTCACTGAACATGCCTTGATGTACCATTAGACAAGCCTGCTAGTGACAGTGTGTCTGTCTCTCTCAGTCTCTCTCTCCCTATCAGACAGGCGAGTGTTGATCTCAGACAGGTGAAAGGTGATGAAAGACAACAACCTTTGCATTGTCAACAGTCTAAGAGCCACTGTAAAAACACCCTTCAGTATGTGAAGGAGTCAGAAATGGGATTTACCTAAAGGGCACACTTTAAAAGCTCCTGGGTCCAAGTCCCAGGTGACCAAGTCTAATGTCATTCATGTTTAGATCCCCAACTTAACTAATGTTGTTTTGGAAATGTATACATTTGAAGTGTGAGAGTGTAAAAAAAGCATGTGTGTTTGATTGCTGAGAGAGATCAGCCAGCAGTGACTGAAGCTGTCCCTATTGGCATCTGATACATATCCGCAAAGCAAACACAAGCCACATATCGCATTACCTAATCCCACATATGCTGTGTTGTGTGTCATTAGGTATTTTAAGGACAAAAACGCAGAACAAAAGCTCTTTTATAGTCCTGAAGCGATTTGCTTTGGAAAGCAAAGCCATATTATTTCTCTCCTAAACATGAAGCCAAAGTGTAGGTGCAGCTATAGAGGAGGTGTAAACAGGTCTCACACATCATAACATTCAGGGCATGTAGGCCAAAGACATCTCAAAGGCGAGTCAGGCAGACTGGGCCACTGTCTGGGACTTTATGTTTTTCCTTCAGTGACCGTCTCAACTGTCTTGACCCTGTTTACCTCGTCTCTACAGCGGCGGGCAGAGAGTAAGTCTACACATGAGGGAGGGACATGAGAAGCCTGACGTCCTCATTAAAGAATCCTAACACCTTTCCTTGGCAGGATTCACTTTAAGTCGCTCACTTGTGTCGCGTGTGTTTGTGTAAGTAGCTTGGTGTCTTCCTCTCCTCATGCTTTCTTTAAGTCTTAAAGGATCAGCGAATGTTTCCCCACATTACTCTTGTGATATTTAGCCATGAAGATTCCATTACCTTTATTGTAATAATTATAAATTATAATATATATATGTGTGTGTGTGTGTGTGTGTGTGTGTGTGTGTGGTTGTGTGGCGGCAGTCACCCTATATCGAGTTTCTGAGTTTAAAAGCCTAGTTTAGGTATTCCTGTATAAGGCACGACCCATGACTGTCAAAGTTCAAAAAATAAGAAAAAGATTAGCTGAGGATGGCCGTAGTGTGGGAAAATGATGGTTTGCTGGAGAGTGGAGTGAGGATAAGCTAATCTGGTACAGGTGTGCAGGGGGAACAGTGGGAAAGAGGCACTATGTCTTCACAAGCATATGCACACAAACATTCTCCAAAAGATAAAACCAGAAACATGAGGGGAGGAAAAAAGCTGGTACACTAACCGTCTGAGTGAAATGGATCTACAGATGTTTCCATCACTTAAAATATGTGAAAGCAGTTTGACTGAAATGTTAACTTTGGAGTTGAGTTAATTGTATGTTTTTCTTTGACTAAGACAAAACTGAAATATTCAATCATTTTTGCCAGGAGACCAAGTCATTCCTTGATCACTTGGTTTGGCGTGGACGTCTGAGACATCATTCCAGAATATAAACAATGAGAAATGATGTTTCTTTGATTAAAAAGTCACGGTCGGACTGTGCGGAAGAGGGGAGAAGTTAACTCTATCACTGTCAAGGTTTATTTATATAAAGAAAACATCCAA
Source organism: Brachirus orientalis (assembly GCA_016785285.1). Taxonomy (NCBI): domain Eukaryota; kingdom Metazoa; phylum Chordata; class Actinopteri; order Pleuronectiformes; family Soleidae; genus Brachirus; species Brachirus orientalis. Next base: position 3,500,217 of record JAFBJR010000099.1, on the reverse strand, counting down.
GCTCAAGCAGTTTTGATTTTGAATTCCAGTATAATTGTGGAAGAATTCAGCAACTGTGGCACAATAAGTCTCTCGGTGATGGCTGCACAGTAATTTGAATTTGGCAATAGCTGCTGCGGCAATATTTATTCAAAAGGATAGAAAAACAGGAGCTCTTAGGAACAATCGTGAAAATGGAAAAAAAAAAGAAAGAATAAATGAAAACAATAATAAAATGAAGACAAACTGTCAAAATGTGTTGTTTGTAATGATTTTTAAGCCCCTGTTATAAAGGCCTTTGTTGCTTCCTTCCTTGCTAGTTCTCATTTGTTTGGACAGCCTTCTTTTACAAATTATCTCTGTATTATTATTATATTGCTTTTCAGGATATTCCTACAATTCTCTGATAAAGGAAAAGACAAGTTACTTATGGTTGTATGAGGTACTGACATGCAGCACTTTATATATGCTGTGCGTTCCCCTGACATGGCCCAAGTGCCAAGATCCGGCTTCAAACATACTCACTTTCACTGAAAACATGGCTGCCACCTGGGCAGAAACAGATCACCAATATACTAATGGCTCACTCAATAAAATCTATGTTTGTTTAGGTTTATCAATATGTAAACCCAAAATATCGCAAGAATATGTACAGTATGTTGCTTTATCTTGCCATTAGACAACCTTTTCTGACTGGAAGGTGAAGTTTTTCAAACACTGTAGATGCTTACTCTCCCACAAAGTCCATAAAGAAAAGCAGGGACTTGTTGATCCACTGCTGCCAAAAGTCCCTAAATGTGTTATTTAGTGATTTTGTGTTCATAAATCCTTTATTCTAAAGTCACAAAGAACAGAGTAGTAGACCAGCAGCATCAGTAAGCCTGCAAATAAAGTAAAAGTAAGTGATTGTCTCTATGTAATTTGGTGCAGAAGAGTAAGAACTTCACAAACGTCAGTTTCAAGTTGGGACATGTGTTCAAAAGGCGTGATAAACCAGGAAACATATGCTGATATCGTTCACTTAAGCTGGCATAGATTTTATTAGAGTCCTTTGCGGTGGCTAAAACCTATTTATCTTATCTCCTTGCTGGCAGCCATGTTTTCATGGGGTGTGGGCCTCCGTATATCGAGCTGTTTCACTCACTCACACACACCTATACTTTCACTATAATTGCTTGTGATTGTGTTCACGAGGACCCCTCTTGTGAACAGAGTATACAACCACATTTGAACGTTACATTTTTATACAGGCTCCAGCATTTCCGAGGTGTCCTCAAATGCAATAGAAAACCGAGCCCCAACAACACACGGAGAAGTGTATATCACTCTCTGCTCCATATTTGAAAAGGTGGTAGTGTTTCCTGGCATCTTGTAGAATAAATGTTGAATTAAATACCACAATGAATAAAAAATATTTCCACGTAATTGACTGGAGGAACTGGGTTTCAGAAGATGTCTGTTGGGACTGTAGAAGCAGTAGGTCCTCCCTGTGTACAGAAATGGATCTGAGCCATTGAAGAACTCGACCTGGCACATTAGTGAATGAAAGCTCCCAGAGAGCAACCCTGTGTTACATCTACAAGTGTAATCACAATAATCTGACTGAATCCCATTATAGCACTACCAGAGTCTAGACAGCGTGATCTCTGCACTGCTCACAACTCTCCTCCCTGTTATGACATCAGGGAATTTTAAACGATTACACATGCAATCAGAGGGCCAGAGGTTGCATCCACATACACTCACACACACACACCCATGTTTACAAAGCTATTAGGTTTGGGTGATATCCAAAATTTTATATCACGACATTTGGCTGCCCAAATCTTGCGGTAGACGATAGATATTATCACACCATTTGGGGGGTTGGGGGTGGATTAGAGAAATAAAAGGACTGAGAATATGTTATACACTTCTTTAAATGTTATCACATAACACTTGTAAATATAGAGAACAGGATCTATTAAACTGAACTATAAAATAGGGACTAACATTTTAAATTTAGAGAAATGAAATTAATTATAGAAACTGAAATACATTAATAATAATCTGTAATTTGGCTGCATTCTTGGCCAGGAAGCCAAGCATATGAATGATGTCCTGCCATGAAAAAGGATCAGCATGCAACATGTGTATTTCCCAGCTCAATCATCTTTAATTTTGGGCCCAGTGCGTGGGTGGATCTTGTTAAAATTAATTAACATAACACATAAATGTTTGGCTACTGTTTGTTGAAATATTTTAAAACAAAACTGAATACGTGGCTATTTCCGGTCACTTAAAAACTTTATTTTGTTTATGTAATCAATTTAAAAAAAATCCACATGATGTGAAAATCATGTAAAACTGGTTGAAATATCCAAATCAAACATTTTCCTCCAACCTGCTCATCTCACCTGGCCCAAAGGTAGGTGGCCCCTGTTGCTAAATCAAAAATAAATAGTCAAATTGTAACATACACTGGGAGACAGATGACTCAGAAGCAGGAAAGACAAAGGCTTAATTCCAGTTCAAAATTCAAAAGCTTTAATCCAGATGGCAGCCAAGGTCACACAACAAAGCAGGCAAACAATTCACACAAGGACAAGGCAACCCCCCCCCCACCCCAAATTAAAACAAAGGACAAACAGGGTCGAAGATTAACAGGCAAACACTAGGAAGAACGTGAGAGAGCTATGCACACTAGGGAAATAAAGACAGTCTGGCAAAGATGTGGTGAATGATGGACTATATATGCACAGGTTAAAACAGGTGAAAACAGGGACAAGAAGTGGACATGGGGAAAGGAAGTGGGCGTGGTCAGGTAAATGGTGGGGAAATAAAACAAAAACCAGGAACAGGATATTCAGAGGGAGGTGGAGCCACGCAGCCACAAGGTCAATGACTTTAGAGATGGGTAATGGACCCACAAAGCACAGACCCAACTTACGGTTCTCCAACCTTCAGGCAGGTCTCGGGTGGACAGCCATACCTTTTATTAACATTGCTTGGGCTTTTATGGCTGGTGGGGTGGCAAGCGTAGATGCACTGGAGAGGTGAGAGAACAGTGGCGAAGACTGGAAGGGAGTTGTGTAAATACCCCACGGACTGCAGCTGGTGAGACCATAGAGTAGGGTTTTGAGAGACTAGGCACCTGAGGAAAGTCTCCAGCTCCTGGTTGTAACATTCCATTACAAATGGAAACCAATCGATGAGAAACTATGTCCTGAGGAAAACCATGTAGATAAAAAAACATGAGATAACACAACCTCTGCCATCTCCTTGGCAGAAAGAAGCTTAGGCTGATCTGCAGGACAAAATGTGCCTATTTTGGAAAATCTGTCTGCCTTCGGATGGAGGCAAACCAGCAATAAAGTCCACAGATATGTGAGACAAGGGCAGTGGGAAACAGGCAGTGGCTATTGGAGTCCAGTAATTAAGACTTCTGTCTGGAAGTCTTACTGTAGGCAGGAGGAAAGTTCTGTGCATCCTCTCTTAAGGTGGCCACCAAAAATGCTGTTTAATTAAATTTTGCAGTTTGACCCCCAGGTGGCAGCTCAGCCGACACTCCTGGACCTGTGACTGGAGAGGCCCTGGAAAGAAAAGGTGGCCCAGTGCACATCTATCAGGAATCTGGACCCCTCCAGTACCTGCTGCACCTGACCCCCAATGTCCCAGGTAGCTGCTCTGACCACGCAAGTTGGAGGCAGGATGGTGGCTGAGTCGTCTGACAGAGCATCTGGCTTAGTTTTCCTAGAACCAGGATGAGGACTAGGAAATGGTGAAAGTGAGTGAAGAAACATGGCATTTCAAGGATGGTTGAGGTGGCAAACCTCTGACAAAGGGTTCTGAAGGCTTTGTCAGCAGCAGCAGACCAGATGATGACCAGATTGTACCCTGTAGGAAGTAAGGGCATGAAGAGGGGTGGCAACGGTACTGTAGTTTCTGATGATCTGGAAACAGTGCTTTGGTTGAACTCACACTTTTCAGCTTTAACAAACAAGTGGTTCTGAAGCAACGGCTGCAACACCTGATGAATGTGTCAAACAAGCTCCACCTCTGTCTTGGAAAAGATCTAGATATTGTCCAAATATACAAACAGAAAACTGTTTAATGTCAGTGAGGGTCAGATGCTGTTCCATGCTGCCCCCCTCAGATCCGAGGTGTTTCTTTGTTTCTTATGTTCCCATAATCTACTATCAGTCTTTATGGGCAGCACCACCAGATCATCAAAGTCTGTAGGTAGATCCAAGTTCAATCCTTAATCTCTTCAGAGAGACTATTCAAACATTTGCCTACAAGACATTGTGTGTTCCACTCATAAGCCCTTCCTGTGAGATTAGCCATCTTAAAAGATACTTTGGGGCGCTCATTGGGGAAGGAGTATGGTTGTAACTCAAAAATGAATGAGCACAAGGCTAAAATGGACCTGCATGTCTCTGGAGAACCGTCATACATCTTGATCGGGGGTGCATGAGGTTCACAGTGAGAAGTTGGTGGAGCCTCTTGTTGTGCTGGGGGAGCCGACGCTGCTGCTTGGGTGACAATGCTGAGGCTTGCCAGTAGTTGCCGAGTCCAAGCAGAAAGAGCCTAGAACTGCTCAGACATGGCAGACTGGAAAGCTTGCTGCTGTGTATTGATAATCTAGACACAGGAAAGCATGATCCTGCAGCCACTTGTCTTGTGACATGATGACAGAGCGGAGAGCTTCCTTCCATGCTGAGTCTGACAGGGCTAGATTGTACGGTAACATACACTGGGAGACTGATGACTCGGAAGCAGAGAAGACAAAAGCTTAAGTCCAGTTCAAAAGTCAAACATTTGCCAGAGGGCAGACAAGGTCATACACAGTATTTCAGTCAAAAAACCAGGCGAACAAGCGAGGCAAGGCAAGGCATAAAAAAAGCACAAACTGGGTGGAAGATTTACAGCCAAATAGTGTTGTGACTTGTCGTGCTGAGGCTTCGGAGCGTGTGTTATGTAATCTAGGAAATATTTGTTGAAGTGCATATTGAAGCTTTTTTTGAAGAAGAAGAAGTACAACCCCATTTCCAAAAAAAACTTGTATAATTTGTATAACTTGTATAAAATGTATAATTTGTATAATTTTAATAAAACCAGAATGCAATTATTTATAATCTTAAATCAAACCCACATTTTACTGCTAATAGAACATAAACAACATGTCAAAACTGAGACATTTTAGCATTTCATGAAAAATATTAACTCGTGAATTTGATGGCAGCAAAGCATCTCAAAAAAAAGTTGGAGCAGGGCGATGTTTACCACTGTGTCGCATCCCCTCTTCTTTAAATAACCGTCTGTAAATCCTCTGGGAAGTGAGGAGACCAGGTGCTGGAGTTTTGGGAAAGAAATTTTTTCCCAGTCTTGTCTGATGCAGGATTCTAATTTCTCAACAGTCCTGGGCCTTTAGTTGCCAGATTTTCCGTTTCATGATGCGCCAAATGTTTTCTATTGGTGAAAGGACTGGACCCATTCAGCGACTCTTTTCCTATGAAGCCATGCTGCTGTGATGATGCAGTATGTGGTTTAGTATTGTCTTGCTGAAATATGCAAGGCCTTCCCTGAAAGAGACATTGTTTAGATGGGAGCATATGTTGCTCTAAATCATTTATGTACTTTTCAGCATTTATGGTACCTTTCCAGATATGTAAGCTGCCCACACCATAGGCACTAATGCAACTCCATACCATCAGAAATGAAGGTTTTTGAACTGTCTGCTGATAACAAGCTGGATGTTCCCTCTACTTATTAGTCCACAGGACACAACGTCTATGGTTTTCAAAAAGAATTTTGACTCATCTGACCACAGAACTGATTTTGATTTTACCTCTGACCATTTTAAATGAGCTATGGCCCAGAGAAGACGGCTGCATTTCCGGATAGTATTCACACATAGCTTCTTCTTTTCATGAAACAGCTTTAATTTGCATTTGTGGACTGCAAACTGTGTTCACAGTCTGAGAGGGTTCCTGAGCCCATGCAGTGATTTCCAGTAGAGTGTTGATGGAGATCACCAGCACCCAGTTTTGAAGTTCGGCCTTGTCCCTTGTGCACAGAGATTACACTTGATTCTCTGACTTTTTAGATGATATTATACACTGTAGTTGGTGGGCTGTTAAAAGTCTTTTCAGTTTTGCATTGGGGAACATTTTTCTGAAATTGTTCCAAAATGTATAGATGCAGTTTGTCACAGATTGGTGAACATCTCTGAAATGTTCCTTTTAGTCCTGTTACTGACCTGTTGCCATTAAACCTAATTAGTTGTCAAGTGCTCCTCCATTTGCTTTAAATTTGTGCCAACTGCTTTTCCAGCCTTTTGTTGCCTCTGTTCCAACTTTTCTGAGAAGTCTTGCTGCCATCAAATTCAAAATGAGCTAATACTTTTCATAAAATGGTAAAATGTCTCAGTTTCAACATCTGATATGTTGTTTATGTCCTATTGGGAGTAAAATATGGTTTTATGAGATGTGTAAATCATTGCATTCTGTTTTTATTTACATTTTACACAGCATTCCTACTGTGTAAAATGTAAAATGAGTTGGGGTTGTAAGTGATGACGTCTAAAGCCTTGCCGGCGGGACGTACCGTGTAACTGGTTACTGGTTCAGTAAGTGGTTTGCGAATTGGCACGCTATTCCAAATAAATGGGTGAAACCACATTTTGTGCTTTCTCTGCATCGATTGCCACTGTGGCATGTGGATTGCAAATCATATAATTTCTCCCATCAAGGTATGTATATAGTAAAAACTGTAAGCTGTAATGTACATTTCCCTAAATTATTGGTGATAATGAAAAACAATTCATCTTATTTTTTTCATTTTTTTTCATTCGTTTTCATTCACAAGGTTAAGTGTCTGTTGTGATCCAGAAAACTTTGATACAACAACTCCAGGCATTACTGAGCCCTGCAAAGACAAGGGATGTGGACCAAGCTCAGGCAATTTGAAAATGCAATGATAAAATAGCATAAAATTATAGGATTAAATTCTTATTGGGATTGGGATATTATCAGTATTGACCAGCATTTAATTGTGTGGATAATGATACAAGTGTAATTCAATACTAGTGTGTCTTTTTTTTTCAGGAGAGATGGTTAATATCATAATTGAGGACAATCCATTCAGCATTGTGGAGGACCAAGGCTTTAGGAAGTTAGGCAAAGAACTTTGTTTGTTTTGTTTTCTTTCCATTAGAATTTGAAAGTTATGGTGGAGGCCAAGTACAAACAAAGGAGAAGGCTAAAGCCAGCTTGCAGAAGGCATCTGCAGTCAGCCTCACATCTGATATTTGGACCTCCATCAACACTGATGCGTATCTTGCTGTCACTTACAATGAAAGTACCTCCCTAAGTTTAGTTGTTCCCTCAGGCCCATACAGCTGAAAATCTGGCGAGGGTAAAAACGTCACTCTTTGTAAGATAAGATAAGCAACAAACTCTGTTAACTGACAATGGTTTCCTGAAGTGTCTTCTGAAGTGTTCCTGAGCCTACATGGTGATATCCTTTACAGAATGATGTAGGATGCAGTGTCACCTGAGGGATCAAAGGTCATGGGCATTTTGGTTGGTTGGTTTTTGATGGTACTGTGGACTGTAGATGATGGAATCCATTAATTCCTTGCAACTGTATAGTGATGACCGTTATTCTTAAACTGTTGGACTATATGCTCATGCAGTTGTTCTTTTGTCGCCCCGTTCCAGTTTTTTTTTTAATAAATTCAAAATGATTAAATACTTGCAAGAAACAATAAAGGTTCAAATTCAAATTTATCAGTTTGAATATTAAGTATCTTGTCCTTGAAGTGCATTCAGTTGAATACAGCTCTAAAAGGAGTTACAAATCATTGTCTTCAGTTTTTATTCACATTTGACACATCCACCACAACCATCCACATTATACATAGTTTTCAACCTTAAAGCAGGCTGATGGCAAAGCCAGAGAGAGAAAGGGAGAGAGAGAGAGAGAGAGAGAGAGAGAGAGAGAGAGAGAGCACCCCTGCATCATCTGTGCATTCAAAAGGCAAAATTATATCTAAAACAAATTACATTCACTGTTGTCATCCTGTATTATTATTTTTCACTTTTCCTTGCAACCTTTGTAATTTTAAAAAGTTCAGGTTTAAGTCTCAGAAAAATATGCACTATAGGTGCATCATATATTCATATTCATATGCTTTCTGTGTGTCCTTCTCATTGCACAGCTGATAGGGCCATTACTTGAAAATAGATCAAAATAGACATAATTATTTTCAAAATGATTGCATCTAATAAAATATTCAGCTAAAATCCATATCAACTCGCTTTCATATTCACACAATATATTAAATTTGGAATACTGCAGGGGAGGAGAGAAGTCACGGACGCATAACAACAATTACAGCAGTGGGCTCCTGCTGTGGATTAGTAGGATACTATGACAGATGAAATGACAGATAACTATTATTACTGAGTTATTGATATCAGAGAATGAGTTTGAGAACCTACTGGGCTTTAAATAAGTCCTCCTTCATTGACTGTGGAAAATTTCCGAAGATTTCCGCTGACCAAATATCCCACATACCTTCATGAACATATTGGAGATGGCCATCTTGGTGAAATATTTTCGGCTGGGCAATTCAGATTAGGGATCCAGAGTGTCAATCCTGTCCTTGAAGTTTTTTTTCACTATGTGAAATGTAACTATACCTTTGACAAGGTAGTGGATCATGGCAGTGGAGTGAGGGATTTGGCAACTGCTCCTATAATTGAGAGGCAGCTTAAAGGTGACTGCGCATTTTCTGTTGCTGCCCCGAAACTGTGGAATGTATTGCCTTTGCACATCAGGCAGGCCGACTCACTTTCGGTTTTTAAGTCTTTTCTGAAAGCGTACTTCTTTTCTTTGTCTTTTAACTGTTTGAGATGTTTACCTTTACTGTTTCATTGTTTTACTCTCTTTAATTGCTTTACTTTTGTACTTGTCCAGCACTTTGATCAACTGTGTTGTTTTAAAGTGCTTTATAAATTGGACTGGATTGGATTGGAATTGTCAGTTGGTGATGATGGGTGTATTTTTTGATTTCTCAATGTCTAGAAACATCCTAACAAGGAAACAAATAGAAGAACGCACATACAAACCTTTTTTTTATTCTTAGTGAGGACACATCATCGACATAATGCATTCCCTAGCCCCCTTACCTTAACTCTCACAATTAAATGACTAAACCTAACCCTAACCAAACCTAATTCTAACCCTAACACTAATACCAGGTATTAACCCTAAAAAAGCCCTTTAAATTTGCGTGGCCCAGACCTCAAGTTCAATGTGTCTTTTTTTTTTTTTTTGCACCTCACAAGATATAAAAACATGTGCACACACACACACAGTCATGCCCCCATCCAATAATCCACCTTAATCAAGCCACAGCATAACCCTACACAGGGCACAGTAGACTGAGGATTTGTAATCCGCCTGAAAATACAGCATAAGAGAAGAATGAGTGGAATCTGTCTCACTAAGCCGTGCTTTATTGTGTATGCACACGCTTTACTTTTATTTACCAACTGTTTTGTTTTAGAACTGTCACCCCCGGCCTCTGCTTCCTCCACAGCTGAGTAGATTGACTTTGCTTGATAGTCCGCTTTATGAGGTAGGACATGTTCCAGACAAACACGTGGATTAGAGAGCATGGGGACACACTGTAACCACAGGCAGATGAGAATAATGTTTTTTTTTTTCTGTGGTGTTTTTTTCCCTGGATTTTGTCTGCTGTGCTGAAGTAAACACTGTCCCCATGAACATGAGTTCACATGTCCTTGTTTTGTTTTTCACCAGTGATGTGCGATTCTCTTTCCAATCCAATAGACGGTGTTATGACCCCAGGCTCGTGCTTTCCCTTTCCTTGTGTGTGCCTCTCTCTCTCTCTCTCTCTCTCTTCATACATGCATGTGATGAACTGCAGGTGTGCATACTTGATTGAATGACGTGTATGCGAGTGTGTGTGTGTGTGTGAGTGAGTGTGAGTGTCTTGGTGGATCCTGGGAGCTGATTGGTCCTGCACAGGAGGTTCCAGTTTGGGCGGCCTGATCATGCCAGCTGCAGTGGACTTCCCTTGAACCACTCACAGCCAAACTGCCAGCAGACAGTTCATGCTTGTTTTAATCAACCTTTTAAATGGTTTGTTTAATATGCTGCTGGGAGTCTCCTCGTAAACATTGCAATCAAGTTTCCCCCTAGGCCTGGTGGTAACACAAGTACAACCAAAAGGTGGTATTGCTGATACCGATACATTGTTACAAAAGTGTGATATGTTTGGGGAAATAAAATAGTTTAATTTGAAATAGGTTATTTCAGATTATAAATGACACTGACTCTAAAACACTGACTAGAATAGAATAGAACAATGAGTGACATAGTCGTACCATACAAAAGTATGGACACACTGTGTCATTCAATGTTCTTTTTTCTTTTTTTAATTATTATTTTCTACCTTGTTGATTAATATTAAAAGGGCATTAACTCTATGAGACAACACTTATGGAATTATGCAGTAAACAAAACAAAACAAAAAATGCAAAACGGTTCTGTGGTCAAATGAATCAAAATTTGAAATCATTTTGGAAACCATGGACACACCAGCCTGCAGACTAAAGAGGAGAGGGATCATCCAGCTTTTTATCAGCAAACATTTCAAAAGCTGATTTCTAATGGTATGGGATTGCATTAGTGTCTTTGCTGTGGGCAGCTTACACATCTGAAAAGGCACCATCAATGCAGAAAAGTACATAGAGGTTTTAGAGCAACATACGCTCCTGTATTTCAGCAATGCGAAACCACATACTGTATCCATCACAACGCAATGGCTTTGCAGGAGAAGAGTCTGGTTGCAGCTTAGCTGCCTGACTGTCTTTGGTAGATGTCGTGCATAAAGGGTTTCAGGTGCTGTGGGAATCTTTGGATTTCAGCCATCAAGAGGTGTCCTTGCTCACAGCTGAGAATGAGGTCTTCAGAAAGTAAAATCCTTTACTGAGGAAATGGGCGGACTCTCAGAAGAAAATAAAAACCAAAGGAACCATCACCGATCTCCAGGTGTCCAGTATGATAGAGAATCTGTTGATGTTTGGAAAAAGCTGAAGAGGATCCTGAAATGTTGGAGGAGGAGTTTATCCAAAAGCAGAAGAAACTCCCAGCAGACACTGTCAGGAATTTTAATTTCCTCAAGGTGCAACACCTGGGAGGGAAGAAGCAGGAGAACCAGCACCCACGGCTGATCGTTGCCAAATTTGAACACTTGAAACAAAAGGAGCTGAAGGAATGCGTTACAAAGTTAACGACCCCAAAGAAATCCTAGAATGATGCAGACACCTGTTACCATTGTGAATTATTCTGGATCTCGGGTTGTCATAAGGATGTTGCTAAATTTTGCATGATGTTTCATGATGCAATCAAATGAAACATTGGAGCACAGTGTGGAAAAAACCCATTACAACACATACAGTACAATGTGCAGAATTTTGAAAATACTCATCGAGCAGCAGATTTACAAAATGTGGCTTTCAGAGACCTAACTCACAATTTGTGTGTGTGTGTAAATAACGACTATTGCTTCTGCTGTGTGTCATGTTATATTATCTCTACTCCACCTTTAGACCCACCTTTAGTCTCTATTTAGCATCATTAACCAAATTTGCTGTACCTTTTACAGAAAGCAACAAAGGTCACATGCCAGATGCCAAATATCTGTCAAAATTCAGCTTATTGTCAGTCTGTTCCGCATAAGACGTTTGACCAAAACAGTGGATGATGAGCTTAGCCATCACTCACTGGTTTCTCTCCACATGCACATGGTGCAGAACACTGAAGCACCACTTCATCTGGAGAACCAATCAGGTTTGGAGCCCTGCCACAGGAGAGCTCGGATTGCAGTGTTGACATTGCTCCCTCATCCTTCACCTGCTCTTTATTAACTCTGTGTTGGTGATACCGGGGCAACGCGGTATTGTTCTTGCACCAGAGTCATTTTTACCCCAGGCCAGTTTCACTTTTTTTTGGACCCTGTGAGGTTTGGTTGAAAATTAGTACGAGGCCCTCCTGGTATCACTAGTCTCATGGAAAATCCCCCTGGTTTGAACTTTGGATAAACAGATACTGGTTCTTACAGGACACGTTTAAGCCTGAATAGTCAATAGTTTCTGTTCACCTACTTTTATGTAACACCCACCAAAATCCTCATCAAACTTCAATACATGTCATGAAAAAAAAAAACTTACACTGGATGCCCATCCAACTAAAAATCACCACTATCACCTACAAAGTTCTCAATACTTACTCTCTTATCCCTTCTACCTTGCTTACCTTCTCTTATTGATTATTTTTCATGTGGTCATTTTTGTAATGGATCATTCTTCAGAACGCAAGAGCAGGCAGGCTAGGAGGCATGAGCAGTTTTCATGATTTATTGAAAACTGAAAAGGCGCGTGGGAATTAATTCACAGTTCAAACAGTGAAGACGTTGATCTTCTCCCAACATGGTGAGGCGACATGCATTTCCGTAAAATGGTGAAAGTCAGTGAAGACGGTGAACACTCCAAGCACTGATGAGGATCAGTGAAGACAGCGTACAACTCAACCAGAGACGAGGCACAGTGAAGACAACATCCAACTCCAAAACTGCAGCAGTCAGAGCTCTGATGATGGCTGGCATTCAGGGTGAGGCTCACTGGGAATACTAGTGACAAACTGTAAACGAGTGACTGCAATCCTATGGTATAAGAAGTAGAATAGAGGAAAGGTATCATGACAATTTTATTATGTGGCCAGTTGTTTTTTATCCAGGCTTGGGACTGTCACGGTGCAGATTGGATGTTAACCCCTGTGGCTGGGGTCAGTTTAGGGTGTCCACTTGACCCAATCAATGGGGAGAAATGGGAAATGAGTACCTTGATCAGAGGTACCTTCACCTGGCAGGATTCCCTGGGGTTACGAGCCAAGTTGCCTTTCCACTAGGCCATGGGCTGCCTCACAATGTGGTCAGTTGTAATGTGCTTAATTGTATGCACTGTTGGGGGTAATGAGTAATCTGACCCATAAGTTCTTTGACTAGAGCACTTCACTAATTAGTTACTTTTTCAAATATGTACTGCATTGTTTCTGTTTTTTATTTACCATTTATTTATATGCCATATTGCAGCAAGAAAATAAAATCATTCAAGAGTTCGCTCCTTTTGTGTTTCTCACGCTGTTTGACTGTGTTGCAGTAGAACCACTGTGCACGTGTCCTGCAGCTCAGCCAGCCAAATGACATAACCTGTGTACCTGTACCTGTGGCACCGAGCAATAGGTGGAGGAGGAGGAGGAGAAGGAGGAGGAAAATGCTGCTGACAGGAGCATCCTGCATCTCAAGACAACAACTTATAATAAGGCCAGAGCACCCACTCTATAAGATTATGAGCTTGTACCAGGCCACATGTGGAGGAGGTGCTACCGTTAAACTGTGGAATTTCCTTCTTTACATAAGCTTACAAATAAAATTATATCTTAGCAAAGACATTTGAGCACTCTTACCTTTGCAGGAAGAAGACCTGGGTTTGCGACATGGTCGCAATAAGGGTCTTTCTTCACTTGGTTTGCATGTTCTCTCTGTGTTTGTGTGGATTTTCTCCAGGTTTCCTCCCACAATCCAAAAACATGCATTAAGGGATTAGGTAAATTGGACATTAAACTCACCATGTGAGTGTGAAAGTGAATGGTTGTTTGTCTCTATGTGGCCCTGTGATGAACTGGCAACCTGTCCAGAATGTACTCCACCTTTTCCCTATGTCAGCTGGGAATGGCATCAGCGCATGAGTGAGACAGACGTTTGCAGCGAACCTGGAAATCAGAATCAGAATATTTTGCTAATCCACGCAGCAAAATCAGGTGTGTAACATTTGCTCCTTTAGAATTAAAAAACAAAGAAAGAAGATGTTAGCAGTGGATATTAAAATGAAATTTACAATTGAAAACGCTCAGATAGAAGGAAAACTGAGTTTTTAGAGCATATTTCACAGCAGACTTGTGAACAGCCAACAATAAGTGTTCTGTAGTCATGAATGCATGTTTTATTGATTAAATCACGGGAAAAAGGGTGGGAAAAAACTCCAAATAAAATGCAAATGTCAATATTAATATATTAATTAATATATTGTCTCCCACCAGCATATTTCCCCCTATTGTTGCTCACATCACTCAGCAGAATTAAGTGACGTCACAGAAATTGTACATGTTTTAGCCTCTGCCCTCTTATATTTGTGAGTTTGTAGTGCGCGGGCTTAAATGAAAACTACCACCCGGTGGATATATTTGTACACTTCATTCTGCCGGTTCGAGAATAAACACCGACCACCTATAGCTTCATTCTTTGTTCCAATCGTGTGAGAGGCCAGAAAGGTCTCTGTTGTGAAACACTGCCCCGTGCATCTCTGCTATAATGTGATTACTTGGCTCCTTGTTCCTTTGTGTCCCATGTGGTGTCAATGTCATGTGAATTATAAAGGCATTGTTCTGTGTTTTGGTCATGATGTGACACATATTTCATATTTCAATATACAGCAACTCCTCAGAGGGACGTCTCATGGTGGTGTGTATTACCCCCCTGAGGAAAGGTACGTGTAAGGTTTCATGGACACACACACACACACACACACACACACACACACACACACACACACACACACACACACACATCTACTGAGCATGTGTATACTGTATTAGTATCCTTCTGTTCTCCACTTTTTTAGACATTGAGATTAGAGGCAGTAAATCTGTTGTTTAAAATAATTACTTCCGCCAAGGAGGTTATGTTTTTGCCAGCGTTGCTTGTCTGTTAGCATAATTACTCAAAATGTTGTGGATAGATTTTAATGACATTTTCGGGGAAAGGTGAGTAAATGGGACGAGAAACAGATGATTAGATTTTGGTGGTGATCCAGATCACCATCCAGATCCAGGAAATCTTTTTTGAAGGATTCTTTATTGTTGTGAGACCATTTTCAACATTTGTGTATGTAATGCCACAATAAATGGCCAGGGTGCTTGGCAAAAAAATACAGGATAAGGGCACAATAGGTTCTATAATATGCTAAAGATTGATCCAGATCCTGTGAATATTCTGGATATTGAGATCCAGAACAGGAAATAATAGGGGGCTTGTGGGATTTTGAGCATTGTAAGGATTTGTGTGAATAACTAACTAAAAACCAATAATGATATTAGGTGATTCCAAATGCTAAGGGCATGTTTTCGTTGTCAAGGAATCCAGTAATGTAGATGAAATAATTCCAGGACTAATAATTTTGGGTGGAAACCACAAAATGTGGGATATGAGCTGCTTGGCAGAGATATGTGCTCTTCGAGTGCTTTTCTCTCTTCCCTCATCCCTCCCTTTCTTGGGGCGACAGTAGCTCAGTGATAGAGCTACGGTGATTGACATAAAACATCAGACAAGGCCTTAAAAACTGTGGGTTACATTCTCAGCTTCACCAGTCTACGTGCATAAGACACTTAACCCCATGTTACTCCTGATAGCTGCTGTGCTGGCAGCGTGTGAATGGGTACCAAAAGATGACTTACAGAAAGTACGCTGCACATAGATGTGATGTGTGAATGGAAGAATGGCAAGAATGTAGTATAAAGCAGCTTTGAGTGGTCATTGAGACAAGAAAAGCACTTTTATAAATACAGACTCTTTACCATTACCTTTCTGAAGCATGTCAGGGAACTATGGTGGCCTTCACATACCAAAAACAATTGCTGATCCATCAGCCCTCCCCGCTCCTGTAGTATCTATTATTACCTTCTTTTTTGGTTAATGGATTGGGCGTATGAAGGTGGAACTACTTTAAAAGACGAGACAGACTCTGGCTGGTTTGTTTATTGATAAGACTCTGGATGTTTTGTAATCTTTGGCATGCAGAATCTGCTTTTTTCCCCCCAAAAAAACATTTCTGCACATTCTTTTTTGTGTAAAACAGTTTCAGGTTACATATACCTGTGTCGAGTGATAATGATTTTCCAAGGCACTCCCCAAGCACGAAGTGGCCATGTCTATCACGGGAGCATGACGGTTTCTTATATAATACTACCCGAGGGCTCAATATTCACACATATTCAGCGGCAGCTTATATCCTTTGCACTTCATGCACCAATATTTCCCTCTGCTTTCCAGTCTTATCTGATATTTTGTCCTGTAGATGGTGACAAACAAATTGTTTGCAACCTTGCACTAAAGATTCTTCAGTGAATGCTCCTTTTATATCTGTTAACCTGTTGCAAACTGCCTCATTTTCCTTTTTGAGCCTTTTTGTAACCATCGCATCCTATATATTACAATTATATGAACAATTAGGTTTGTCAGTGAAAAGTCTTCTTTTCTTTTCTTTTCTTTTCTTTTCTTTTCTTTTCTTTTCTTTTCTTTTCTTTTCTTTTCTTTTCTGAATATCAAGTATAATAATTAACAGGTTTTTTAAATTAATTTTGGGACACATGGGTTAACTATAGCCAAACAATTTTATGAGGGGGTGGGGTGCCCTCTTTTTCAATTGAGCCCTTGCCCATTGAAATAGCTGTCCACGCCACTGATTTTTTGCCATGCATTTGTTTAGTCTTGATACTTCAGGAAACACATATAAGAACAAGGCAATATATAATCACATTATAAAATAAGGTAATCCTTTATTAATCCCACAATGGGGATTTGCTGTCACACCAACAAAGTGTACAATAAAGAAGACACTGGATATTAATATATAAAAAAATAGATTACACTATATAGGAGACATAAGCTGGTTCCTATTGCATGACCTTTCTGACCTCTTATGATTGGAGGACACAAAGAAACATGTAGTTAGAGAAAAAAACAAAAAAAACAAAAAACAAAACAAAAAAAAAACAGAGATTCATACTAGCGGAACATTTTTTCAAATGACCATAAGTATTCTCTTTGCTTGACCAGTTGCACAGCAGGTGCTGTATACATATACCTCCCTCTTATTACCAAGCCTTGGTTGATTGCCTGTAATGCCTGAGTGCACGCGGCTGAATGTGCTCCGGTGTCAGTGGGAATGCCCTCTTAATGGGGGCAGCAATCAGGCAGTCGACGCCACTGAGCCAAAGGAAAACACACTGCGAACATGCAGCATGTCAGAGGCTCATTAAGGAGCTGAGCAGCATTTATAACACTGCTGAGAGGAACAGTAAATCACTGTGCTCCCCTAGAGCGCCGAGCACAGGGAGTAATGCCCTTTTGAATGCTCTGGTCACCATTCTGCACACACCACTCACTCACTCTCCCTCTATGTGTGTGTGTGTGGCAGCAGGGGCCCTGTTCCTTCTAATTTTTGTTTACTTCAGAATAAGACAACCAAAGTTTAGGGGGTTATGATGGATGTGTTCTATATCGTGCAAGTTGTGTGTGTGTGTGTCATGTATATGGGGACTTTGTGACCCAATTCCTGATCATTACACCAGCAACTTATGTATAATGTCACATTTCTGGCAATTTTTCTGCCATTTCTGCAGCAGCTAATATTTTGAATAGGTAAATTTCCAAGAGATTTATGTTTCAAAACTGAATCTCAACTACATTTATTGTGTATTATTTTAAATGTATTGCCAAATACACGTTGCCTTAGAGCAAAATGTATTTGGCAAGTCCAAATAACCTTCATGGCATCATGGCATAGTTAATTATTAACTTTTCACCACTATTTGATTTTATTCAGATAATGTTTTATAAATCAGATTCCTCAGAAGCAGCATTAGTTAAAAACAATCCAGTTTAATCAGGTAAAACATATAAACATGTTTTGAATATGGCTAGCTGCAAAACAACCATTTAACCATTCAGTTAAAATGTATATTTTGTGGGACTGGCAAATGAGTATTTGTTTGCAGTAATGCAGCTGGACTTGAAACACCTTTGATTTATTGGTTAAAAAAATGGCATTCAAAATAGTCTAATTCAAGTTGAAGTGGGAAAAACATGCATCTCATTAAGTTTTTTTGTTTGTTTGCTTATATTAGAACCATGTAATCCAAATGGATGGAAATGTTGCATAAATCTAAATATTGGTCCTAAATATGAAGGGAAAAAAAGGAGAGATACAGTATCTTTTTGCTGTCTGTTCTTCCAGAACAAAAAGTTGAAGATGACGTTTTGGTAAATTGTTTTATGTACATCATAACAACATTTTTAAGTGATGCAGCTCTAAAGTATTTGAGGCAAATGTCTCGGGGGGAGGGGCTGATTGTGGAAGACATGCATGAAACATACGCCAAGCAACAGAATAGTTTGTGATGGAACTTCAAAATTTGTTATCTCTCTCTCATTTCCTCATTTTTGCTTTGTAAACACGAGCCGTGTCTATGGTTTGTAGAAACATGCAACAGAATCAAACTGTGTGATGTTGTTTTGTTCTGTAGTTCTGTTGCTTCGCTTTGTTTGCACTGCAGACAGTAGATGTTGAGAGAGAATATATACAGTACTTTGGTTTTATGCAGTTGTTTTATGCATATGTACTGCATTTCTTGTACTTTTCCCCAGCACAGTACTGCACGAATGATGCTCTTATGAGGCAAGACTGCAAAGTCTCAATGACTGCAGTGACTCTCCCGTCATTTCCCCTACTGTCTTACAACCATGACAAGCAAGCAGGCACCTGTGTGTCATCAGTGTGGTCGACATACAGTAAACAATTCTGTCCAACTTGGAGAGAACTTCAAGAGGGAACGTAGCATTACAATGAAGGTGATTTGAGTGCATGGGTGGCAAGAGCAGGAATAGCACTAGGTTTATCAGTAGGGACACTAACCAATGTTTGGAAATAGGTATGTAAATGAGCAAATATACACATAGTGATATTATTTTTTTTTCCCAGGAACACTATGGTTTCAGGAAGTTAGTTTTGATGGGGGTGGCGTCTCTTAACCATGCGCTTCAAGTTTTGATGTGTTCAGAGGTGATTTTCTTCTTACCTTGGTTATTTGAATTACTGTTACCTTTCTATTAATTCAATCCACTCAAGTGATTGTCCTCTGGCATCGAGAGGCATTTGGATCATCATCTGTAAACCCTAGAAATGGTTCGCTTTCAGAAATCTCAGTGGATCAGCAGTTTCTGAAAGGGGTCTTTAAAAACAAGTTTGGGAGAATCAGCTAAAGTTTGTTTTTTTTAAATCATAACTTTTATCCAATGAACTGCTACTTTCGGATGATAGGAGAGCATCAACCTGCACCAGGACTTAAACACTTTGTCACTTTGTCTATCCTGATCTGTTGCAACATCACTGAAATTGGACTGAATCGTTTTAAATTGAAATTGCTGTCAGATCTGTAATATTAAGTTCATACTGTATATATTCTGGTTAATTAATGTACATAATGTACAGTGTATTCTATTTTATTTTACAGTCTTAGATGTGAAAATGCATATTTATTAGTATTAATTTTACAGTCTTTGCTGCTGTAACAATTTCCCCATTGTCTGACTAATTAAGGATTATCTTATTTTATCTTACCATAACAGACTTATTGATAAACCCATGAAAATATAACCTTATTGGCAGATATAAAAATGAAAGATAAGTAACATTGGCCTATGAATATGTGATTATGTACTTCTTCCACTGTTACTTAAAACCACTCCCAGTAAAGATTTTTTAATATAAGTTAATCATTACAATGATTTCCAAAAGTTTAATAGCACATACAAATATGACTTGAACTGAGAGGAAACAATAATTCTCATCCTGGCCTGTCGACAATCTCCCCTCTAACTCTGCTCTATCAAGTGCTGCATCTGAAGCGTCAGTAGAGGAAACACAGTTCAAACCAAAACCTGTGAAGGCATCATTTCTAGACATTAGCTCTCGGTTAACTCCAATTAGATAGCCATCAACAGGACATGGGGCCCTGATAAAAACCAAATGGGATGGCAGACACACATGCGGAGTGAATTGTCTCATTGTGAGATTGATAATGGCTGCCTTCTTACCCACATTAAATGCATGTCGGGGGTGGTGGTGGTGGTGGTGGGGGGGGGGGCAGTGGCCTGTTTTTGTAGGAGGTAAAATGCCCTCTATTCAATAGGAGACAGGCAGCACCACTGAACATTTATGGAGGTTGTTTAAACAGCCGTTAACTGCAGATTAACGTAGATCTGTGCTCCTGGCTCCAGTGACTCTGCCGTTCATATCCTCTACACAAACGCGCACACAAGCACATGCATGCTCACACAGGAAAATACAAGACAGCATGGGTGCACACGAACGGAGCACACACGCACACACACTTTTGACAGAGACGTGTGTTCCTGTACAGTTCATTAATACAAATAGTACCATGTATGCAGAAGGAGCATTTCTGCCCTGTGCCCTGTTCGTTCTCTCGTTGGAAATTATGACTGGAAGTGTTTTTGGACTCTCATGACTTGTTAGCTTACTTTACAGACAGCACATTTAAGATTAGGCTGATAAAGGCATGTCACAAGGCGTGTCGTTTGCTGTTGCTAAATTGTTTTGTCTTCCTGAACATCTTCCGTCTTATTCAGGCTGCAAATGCTACTTATCTTCAGTACTGATTAACCCAACAGTACTGAAAACCCAATTTTCTTGATTAATTGATTAATCAAGAAAATAACCATTGGGTTATTCAATGAATCGTCCATAAAATACCACTGTTGCCTTACAGCAAAAGGTCCTGAGGTCCTTTCTGTATGGAGTTTGTATGTTCTCCCCATGAGTGTGTGAGTTTTCTTTGGATTTTCTCCATTTTCCTCTCACAGTACAAAAAACATTGGCCCTGCAATGGACTGGAGACCAGGGTGGACCTTTCACCCTGTGTGGAGGATAAAGCAATAGACAGTGAATGAATGATTTCGTTTGTGTTTCCTGGAAGTCAAGATGATGGTGTCCTCGTCTTTTTGGTCCAAACCAAAGTCATCCAGTTTACAATCATAAAGGAGAAAGGAAACCATAATATATTCACATGTACAATCTGAACACTGAAATCACAGAATTAATATTTCAGAAAAAAGCACTCACCTTCTATCTCATATTATATTTTTGCCATTCCCACAATAAAAACTGAGGTTGGTGCTTCGTGGTAAACCATTCTCTCTTCAACACCAACGTCCCTGTTTAAAAAAAATGGAATTTTCACCTTATGGTGACACAGGAACTGCTGGTCTACTTCCTCCCTATTTGGTAAGTTTGAGTCAGGGAATGGTAATTAATGTAGATAAATCTGAACAAAGGATTTGAAACACCAAAGTCACCAAATGAAACTGAACTTTCTGATGGAGGCAGCAGCAGAGCAACAGCTCCTGTATGCAGAATCACTGAATTTCTCTATGGAGTTCAATGCAGGCGAGTGCGCTATGTATAAACTCAAGTTTCCAGTTAAAAAACAGGCTAATGGCAAGATAAAGCTTTTCTTTTAACCCTGTATTGTACTATATCTTTTTTTTATTCTTTTCATTCTCACTGTTCTTTTGATCCCAGATTTTTTAGGATAAGGCACTTTACTTTTATTGTTGTCACTATCATATCCTCAGTGTTATATGTAGGGCTGCAGCTATCGAATATTTTGGAAATCGAGTATTCTACTGAATATTCCATCGATTCACCGAGTAATCAGATAAAACGTACATTTATCCTATTCCTCCTATTACTTTCGCTTTGCTGCGTTTGCTCGTTTTCGCCGTATTCACTGTTTTCGGTCCCGGCGTCTGCCGTTCTGTACCGCTAAACTGTCCACACGTTATCCAAAGCCCGCTTCCGTCTTCTTCTTCTTTGTAGGGGACGCATAACCTGTGACGTAAGCACGTTGTATCACACTAAAAAGAATCTGTGCGAAACGTGAGCTTTAAATGTAATTAAACGAGGCTTCGAGGCAGAGGAAATTCCTCGATCATTTTTTGTATTCGTGTTACTCGAGGAATCGTTGCAGCCCTAGTTATATGTGTGTGAGGAGGAAGCCAACTCACTTACTATAAACCAAATCTACCTTTGGGTTTAAACAAAGTTAACTTTACCTTGATGCCGACCATGTTCTAGGCCAAGGGGGGGCATGCATATTGCAGTTAGTGTCAGTCATTAAACAAGAAACCCAAACTAACACTTTAATGTAAGGCATATTTTTGTATTGACTTTAATTTTGTGAATATACAGAAGTGTGTTAGTACAAAAGAAAAACTTTTTTTGGTCTGCAATGGACGATTTTACCAAGTAGAGCATATAAAAAAACAATTAAAGGGAAGAATTTGAGAAACAAATCCCAGGTAATGATTCAGAACTTAGTATATATAAAAGGCGTCTGTTTTACATTTGTTTTTGAAGATGTAACATTTTTATAAATGAAAGCATAACTGTCTTGGTGCCCTGATACTGAAATCCATTATCTGTCCCAGTGTCCTGTTATTCACTTGCCCTTTTCCTGTTTAATCTGGCCTTAAAACCTCTGTCTGTGTGGACGAGACTTGGCACAGTGTAGAGGATGTGACTGCTGCGATTAACTGTGCAGATCCTTCCCCACTGTCTCAGTTCTCCATCCAGACAGAGACGTGACGTAAGGCTGCGGTCGTGCCTGAAGCTGCACACTCACCCTGTCTAATATGGAGTTAGCCTCTTTTCGCCACTATGTAATTAGTAGCACATGCAGGTGTAGGCTGGGGCTGTACATACACCATGAGGTCACACAAGGCTGGTGTTTGGTCACTGTTGGGGTCAGTGACTGGTCAGGGATGGGCTGTACTTTGTTGACCTAACTGAAAGTGGTGTTTTGAGGATAAAAAAATAAAATCACCAATAAATCCACTTAACATTATTCAACATTGCTACACTTTTTTTTAAATGAATAGTTTGGCATGCATTAGTGAAAACAGTCTGATAAGTGGAGGGTTTTATTTCCATACTCTGTGCTGGTTTTTGAAATATAATAATCCGGTGTATTTGGTGCCCCAGTTGGCTCGTCGTTGTTTTGGTGTTTTGTGTTAATGGCAGTCGGGGAGCCTGCCATGGAGCTGGTGTGGACAGCTGGCCCGTCTGATCCCTCTGGTCAGCTCTTAAATTGGTTTTAGCAAGAGCGCTAATAAAGCTGATTATCTGTGTGGCTCAAGGCCCCACTAAGCCTGTGACACTGCTGGCAGCTTGTGGGGTGCACTGGACGCTCAGAGGCTACACATGCCGCAAGAAAAGTTAATCAACAATGATCACACTCTGATATACACAGTGTGCTCTACCGTGCTGAAAATAGGTAGATTTACATTCTAACAGTCTTCTATACAGACAGATATATGTATGTATATATATATATAGACACTTGCCCAAGGACACATCGGCTCCTTTGCTGCTCCTGACGGCTTTGCTGTGCTGTATAAATGTGTGAATAAATGGGTATGAATGGCAAAAAACTCTAGTGTCAAGCAGGTTATTAAGACTAAAAAAGCACTGTATAAATACAGACCATTTACCTTGGTCAGTGACACACACCAATCCCTCCTCCCCACCCTCATCCTTGCTGCTGCATCCCACTTTAACCAGCCCCCTTCACATTTCATATCTGATGCACACACTTGCAAATCTCTTTTAATTACTAACCGTGACTCCAGGCAAATGGGAACATGGGGGGGGGGGGGAAGGGGGGAGGGGGGGGGGGGGGGGGGCTGCACCAAGCTCTACCTCCCTTGCTTTCTTGTTTTAAAAATCATTGTAACACTCTTCTATAGCCAGTAATAGATAATAAATTAGTTTTCAAACAGTTGTTCCTTTTAATCTGGGGGCCTAGGTACTTGCCTGATTTGCCTGCATTGTTGCAACATCTTTGCAAAAGCCTATATGCACCAACCATGTCCATGAAATCATATGTTTCCAGATGTTTCTGCAAACCACATATACATGTGAGCTCATGTTTCTGAACCAAAATCAAATGATTTCTTTTACATATCTATGAACATACATACGGTATCAATGTAATAGTGTTTTAAAGCAGAACTATGCAGTATTTTTACCCTAATAGCCTTGGCGTTATTGTGACGGTTAAATGGCCTACTGTCTGGTTGTGGAAAACCAGCCTTGCAAGGTCAGGGCTGCCATCCCGGAGACCCAGAATTTTTAGACATTTTAGACAATTGTCATGGCAAAGCTGGCAAAAAAGAAGCAGACAAAGCCATTGTCAGAGATAATGTAGAGGAAACGACTGTCTGACCGTCTGAGCAAGGAACCACACATGAGTACAGTAAATGGTCTGGCTGTTTTTGGAATGGCAACAATTAAAAACAATGAGCATAAAGCAGTAGACGATGGACAGATGTTTACAGAGGTGTTAAAATATGTACTGAAGGGGGAGAGGTCCATAGAGAAAGTGACCAGACCGGGGAGTTGATGACCATTTAGTGGGATAGAAATGTAGATACATTTCTGCAATGGTCACTGGCTCTGGACAAAAGCTGGACCCATAAGCACAACCAAGATGCAATCAGTACACAATCAAAGGCCAGGGTTTATTCCAAAAATAGACAGAGGTCCAAGCCAGAGTCAATCAGAGTCAAGGGTCAAACTTAAATGATGGGGCAGGCAGGTAATCAGAAGTCCATATAATCAAACATGAGACCGAATCAGGCAGCGTGTTGGGTTTTTCAGATAACTAAGTTTAGAGGTGCCATGATTGCTGGAAGCTAAAAATAAAATCTGGAAGGGGACTGGTGAAAATGAATCAATAATTATAAGCTGGGAGACTAATGATGGAATGTGCTGAGATTGGCAGGGAACAGCAGGCGAAGGGAGTTAGATGATTCACATGGAAGAGGGGCAGGATCTGAAGTGAGAGGATTAGTTTGCAAGACACAACAACTAAGAGGAATGAAAAGAACAATCAGTAACTGGTGTTTAAACCCAAAAAGCACCTGGTTAGGGTTTAGAAAATATTGTGTGTGTAAATTTTGATGACTTTGGTTGCTTCTGTTTGGTCTTCATGAACACAAGTTGTAACATTGTTTGTATGCTGCTACAGCAAAGGGATTTAGGGATCCCGCGAAAGTTGGAAAACGGTACTGTCTGTTGCAACTGTCATTAAACATAGGCCGTGGTAATGTGCACTTGTTGACAAACCAATAATACTGGACAACGCTAGCCATGTCTTCAACAAGCATGTATGCCATAACTAGCAGCTAGACTAACTTTGAATTCGTAACATGAACGCAGAATGACATGATTTCACTAACACCACATCCAACGCATCTCCAATGTTTATTTAGTAAGTGAACAATGTCTACTTACCAGTCCAACTAGCCAGGTCGCTATCACTCCGACATCCCTCGGCATCTCCAAGCTGATGCTGGCAAGTGAAAGCAGGACCTATATTCACCCTTGTCCAGCATCTTATCTTATCCTATCACTCTCCCACTTTTTCTTTGACTCCTCCAACAAAATCTTCAAAATCTTTAGTATGTGTGCTGTTTCTTCCATTTCCAATGAAGTGCCAGTGCAGGCACTGGAGACCTTCTCAGGCTCTAACAAGGGCGATAATCAAACTGTTATAAGTAAGTTCAAAATATATTTGGAGACGTTCAAAGGTTGAAATACCACATGCTGCATGGGTGGACAGAGACAAGAAGCTCACTTTTGATGTTGCTGTTGGATCAGTCTATCTTAACGTAAAACAAATCACTTCCTGTGTGCAGTGTGGGAGTGTCACTGGGTGACACAAGCTGTTTGGAGCTAATACCGTAGGCTTAATCAGCATTGTGTGAACTCATCTGACAATGGTTTGGATGTAATGGACTATTCTGTGTTTAAGAATAGTCCATTACATGCATAACTTATAAGTATTTATAAGTTATGCACCAACACTTTAAGAACTATGTCCATTTACAAATGTTTGACACAAAAAAGACATAGAAGTACATCAGTTTCTAATGGTTTGCAGAAAAATCAATTAGCATTTATTAATTTATTTAGGAAAGCAGACTGTTTGCAAAAAAAAAAAAAAAAAAAAAAAAAAGTGTGTGTTACAGCATCTTGATATTCACATTGATCCATGTGCGATGTTCTGTTGCCACGGCAGCAGGGAACAGGCAATGGGTTTGGCAGTTATTTCTGACAAAAAAAAAAAAAGGTTCTATTTGTTTTTTCAGCAATAGCACCTTGTTAACGCAACGCAATTACTGACCTGTTACTGGCATCTCTGCACAATGTTCTCATTGTGTATGAGCACCAGGGATTCACAGGAACGCTGCATGCACGCACTGGAGCTGACGATGTGTAAGATGGAGGAAATTAGATCATTCAAAGTGTGATCGCTGAGTTCAGAAAAAATATCGCTGGCTGTTTTGTGAATATTATTATTACCTACATGTTTGTGCAAGAGCCGAAAGAGTCGAGATTAGACTCTCTGCGTTTCCATTTTCTTTCCTTTTTTTTTTTTTTCCATCTGACCTGATCTGACCTATTGGTGTTACTTGTTGACTGACGGTTTCCAGATTCTCACAAAATGTAAATGTGCTATAGGATTACACAGCGACTTTAAACATTCTTAAGACATTAGAACATCAACAACGATGCGAGCAAGCTGTTGGCAAATTTACACCTGCACACTTTTTCCCCCTAAGCACACGCATTTTAGTGAATAATTATTATTATAAGGACAAGGACAAAAAACAAATGGATTTGATGACGCGGTGAGCCTTATTAATGCTATGCAATTTTCACGCCTGTAATCTGGTAGCTCCCAATCTCTCCAGTTTAGCACTTGATCAGCAGTTGACACTCACTTTATATTATATACAATATTAAAAGGTGAGACACTCAGACTAGTCAGTGCCTTCCTGTCATGTCACAGACCCCAATCTCATTTTCAGCTTGCTAGTAAATTTGATGGAATTCTTTGGCAACTCCTGCCACCCCAACCAATCAGGGACCAGGACAGGGTGAAGGAAGCTGACACCTGAGCAGGACAACAGTGGTTCATCTCAGAGAAGAAAAGCCCAGCTTTTATATATATGGCAGGACTTTGACCCAGAATTCTTTGCCAATTGGTTTGTTCCACCCAATTGGCAAAGAATTCTGCTTCCACCCTATAATTGACAGCCCGAACGGGTGAGAACAAAAAAATATAGTTCCTGAACGGGTTCATAAAGTTCCATGTTAGCTGTGGGACAGAAGAAGAGGTAGGATATTTTATGGTGTGTGTGCAAATTAAAATAGTTTTCACTGATGTTCATGCAGACCTCCTCTCTGTACCAGCAGTAGCAACAGCGTGTGTACCTGTGTGTCATGTGGTGTATCTGGTTGAGATTTCCCCTCTTGCATTTGTCATTTCCTGTGTTTTATTTTTTGTATG
Organism: Brachirus orientalis; assembly: GCA_016785285.1. Taxonomy (NCBI): domain Eukaryota; kingdom Metazoa; phylum Chordata; class Actinopteri; order Pleuronectiformes; family Soleidae; genus Brachirus; species Brachirus orientalis. The sequence continues at coordinate 3,472,887 of JAFBJR010000099.1, read as the reverse complement.
TTGCCGTACTTCCTGGAGAGTGTCTCTTGTGCTTTGTGTTTCAGGAGGCTGGCTGACAGGCAAGGCGGAGCCTTTGATCAGCACAGATGTTACCGATTACTCAATCAGCTGTTCTGTATTTAAACCTTGGTTTCCTGCTTCCTGGTGTCAGCACGTCTTGTCTGAATCGCTTGATGCCTTGTCTGAATCGCTTGACGAGCTACTGACTGTCAACTCTCAGTTATGCTTTCTAGTTTTTTCAGTTTTTTGAAGACTTTTTCCTGAGCTTCACCCTACCAGCTGTCCAGTCTCAGTGTTTTCTGTTTGATTCATAGACTGGTTTTTGTGTACGCCTTTTGTAAAATTAATCTTTGTTATTCCTATTTTTACTCCCGTTTCCATTTCAGGCCTTTTTTTCCCCCCTTTAGTTGATTTTTGACAGATCATGATTTTTGACAAATCAAACCTGTGTAGCTTTTCACATTCCCGGAAACCTTTATTATCAGGAACCTATTTACATGGGAAAAACATTCATGGAAAATGAGTTCAAATAAATTCAAACTAATTCCGCTGTGCAAATGCCTTTTTAATGTTAATGCTCATTGTTTACAAAATTAGTGTTAATGTTCGTCACAGCCCAGCATGGTGAGCAAACAGATAAAATTTGTGACTAAAACAAACATTTTTAAGATTGATAGACTACAACTTTTTACCTCTTATGGTTATAATCAAGAGTGGGAGACCGCATAGGCCTTTTTGTTGCCTGCTGGTGATATTCTTAAACTTCTCTCTGCTCTCTCTACACATTGAGTGAATGAGTGAAGTGAACCTCAACAGGTCATTGTAAACAGAAAAAAAAAATCAAGAACAAAAATAAAACACAAAACACATTCACCTATTACCATTATTTTTAAATAAACAATTGTGTTCTGGAATATTTAAAAAAATGTTTTTTGGGTTTCGTTTTTTTTCCTATGACTATACCACAAGTTTCTGGTTTTCGGTTTTCGTTCCATGAACCAGTTCAAAGCCTTAATATACAGTATTTAGACTACATCACTGGCCGAGACTCCAGATCAAAAAACAGCATGATGTTTAGTGATTCCACAACTAAAACAACTAAAACCAAATACCTAGGTGCAGCCAAGACTGAAGAATAAGAGAGTAAACTTTAATACAGGACAGACTTTAAGGTGTATTCAAAGAAGGCAAATTTTACTTTCAATGTCAGTTCAAAGCGGGTTTCCAAAATTTCTTATTAATGGTGCTGGGCAACACATATTTCCATGCAATGCTATACAATGCAAATCTAGGGAAGATGCAAATTTCAGGTCTTTTGCTACAACCACTCAAGTAGAAATATTTGAAGATGAGTGAAACATTTTTGTGATGCAATGCCCCAAAAGCAGATTTGTTTCCTGGGTGTCTGAGGGTCCTTCTTTGACGTGGTACCCCGAAGTTCTACTCTGCAGTTTATAAAAGACCTGGTGTCATTGCTGTGTTGCTGTATATCCTGTCCAGTGGGGCCCCATGTAGGGGGCCCTGGGAAATTGCTTTGTTTACTGTCCCAGTTTTGGACCCAAGATTTGCGAGTTAATTGTGAACAGTTCCATCTTTGCCTGAATACCACGTCATCAGCAACACACATTCTGATGGGTTAGATGTAACCTGACCTGATGGAACTGATGTGAAACACTGAAATAATTTACCAAGGGACAAAAAAAAAAAAAAAAAAAAAAAATAAAAGCTCCCTCAAACTATTATAAATGTGCAAAATGGACACCAGACATATTTTCTCTCATGTCAAAGGCCTTCATAACAAACTCTTACATTTGAAGATTGATCGCTTTCTCAGTAAATTACAACCACAGTCATAGATTGTGTTAACACTTTACATACAACGGAGCATTGAGCACTGTATAGTTTCTGCTTGTACGGCCTACACCCCTGGGAAGAGTGTTTGGCTGCTGAATGGGTGTTTTGGAATCACTATCCTCGCTCCCATGGGCATTGCCATTTCTCTGGTTTCTGTCTCGGAGTAGAGACAGGTTGGTTGAATTGGCTTTAGGCCTGAGGCTTCCTATAGACCCTAAAACCTAACAAAGCTTTTTTTTATGACACAGGCAGTTTCAGTTGCTGCACAGATAAAGAAGGGGAATTAACGTGGCAAAGAACATTTCCTGCAGCAGAGATGTGTAAACAGACAAAAGCATCTTTATTGTCTTTGATTCAATAACATATCCACTTTGAAAAAAAAAGGTCTTTCTTTTTCAGGAAAAAATGCCAATGGTAAAAGAAAACAGCCATTTGAGATATTTTCAGGTTAAACCTACCGCTGGACCTCCCCATGCCTCTTTCAGGGTGTTTCCTGTTGGAGAAGACAGTGAGCACACCAGTAGGATTATATATCCTATCTGGGAATGGGAATGCCTCACAATCTTCTAGGAAATGGCTGGAACAAGTGACTGGACACAGGAATGCTATGGTAGTTTATCATAAACCTTTAAAAGACTTGAAGACAAAAGAATGACAGCACAAGAAAAATGACAATACGAGGCCTGACTATTTACACTTTGCGCGTGGCAGATTCTAAGAAAGCCGGAACTCAACATGATACAATTGAAGCTGTAAATCATACAGTAGACAGCAAAACAAAGTGTATGATTTAAGATCCATGTACAAAACAACAGAGAGTACAATTATACAGGTTTGGTTGCACAAATAAATAAGTGTCATATACTGCAGACATTTGAAAGTGTTATTTTCAATTACGCTCCTTCCCATAGGTTTAAAAATTCTTCTGCTGCTTCTTAATATTGCATATTCCTCTTACAGCCGCTAGCGTATTAGTTAGTGTTAATGTTTGTAGCAGTCCTTACATTTTAAAACTTGGGACAGCTCTTAATATAATTTATGTCATCAGTCGGATCAACTATACGATTGAGAGTACAAAGAGAGTCCGAGGTAAAAGATGCATCTGTCGATTCATACATCGGTGATGCAGGTCTGAAAAAAGAAGAAGAAGAAGAAGAAGTCATATTTCCCCCAGTTTAAAGATTCCAAATATAGATTACTCACTAATTTAGCGTGAAAGAGGCAAGAGTTTGTTCACTTTCTTACTTAGGGGAGAGATCAGTCTTCACTTACAGTATCAGTAAAGATTTGTTCTTCAATGAATCGATTGTTCAACAAAATATTTAACACTTGATCAAGTTCTACTTACAAATAAATCTGTTTTAATTGTATTTGGCTGGATGTCTGCTTATAACATAAAAAATATTTATGCTTGGATAGGATACTTTTTCCATTAAATTCCCATAATTCCCACGGAAAGTTTCCAGTTTGGAATATTTCCAAAATCTTCCCCCATAGCCTGAGCAGGTCTGCATCCCCTGCATTGGCGAATGCAGAAGCTGAGGTATGTAACAACTATAATAACCTGGGGTTTTAATTACAGCATTGGAAATAAATGCCTATGTAGAAAACCAGCCTAAAAGAAAAAAAAACAGCCCTGATAATAAATGTCTTTAGGGGCAGAAAATTTCAGAGAGGGTGGGTTTCTGTCAGGCTGATTTATCCGAATTTTCCATTTGTTTCCATACAAAACCTAAATGGAAACAAATAATTTAGTAAAATTCTTGGACTTTTGCAAAGAGCTTAGTATTCTGAAAAAAAGGCAAATGTGAATTGGTGGAATAGAAACAGATTAAGTGAATAAAGGATGAGGTTTAAACATCCCTCCAGTATGGAGTATTGGAAAAATAGCAGAAACAGAGGTCAAGAGGAGACTCACTACTGACCTCATCAAGTTGCTCCTTCTGTTTTACTTCTGTGCCTACTATTGATTGGTCTAAGTAAAATAGCTTGTAACATTAGCTCAACAGCAGTTTTATTGCCACATTTTGAAAAACTCAAAAATTTGCAAAAATATTGAATGTAAACCAGGCTAACATTACAGGTCATCTGTCATGTATGAACTCAGTGAATTTGTTCAAGCTCATTTAGTGGGAGGGGCTTAGGACACGAGCTGCGTTCCCAAAACACTGTATTTTGTGAGCCTGGGGATGAGACCCAACAATCATCCTTAATTTATTTTAATTAAATACCATTGCACATGGACATGATCAGATTATTTTATTTATTGCATGTCAGATTAATGTTTATGCTGAGGGTATTTAGTTATGGTGCCCTCTATTTGTATTCAGAACACTGAATTTCTGAGGTCCTGAACATGGATTCCCACTTTGGAAATTAACATTAGTAACATTAGGATTCCAAGATGGCTGCCACCATATAAACACTTCGTTTACTGTAAATAGCACTTCTGTCATATTTGTTTTCTCACTGGTAATTGCTAACTATGGTAGCCTGGGATACTTCTGCGTTTTTGACTTCTCAACTGGACCACGGTGAACTCGGGGATCAATTAACTCCCGGTGCCGACTTCCAGCTTCCATTGAAAATGGAACGCAGCATGACATTCTCATTTACTGAGAACTAAATGTGATCACATTTTGAGCATGTGACAGGTCAGCGTTTAGACTTCATTATGCCTCTACTACAAGATCAAAGAGGAGCCCAGCAAAAGCATAAAACATATTCACCGCAGGAGTGAGTGAGGACAAGACTGAAATAAAGAGCAGATGATGACGACATGTGAGGCAGATCATCGCTCAGCTCTCCCATTTCACCAGTGCCTGCATTACAGTCTGTTAAATATTTATACACTCTATTTAGAAATGAGATAATACTGGAAATGAAAAGCTTGAAACATGAAACATGGAGCATACCGCAGGGATTTTATTTGTCAAACAGCACATCTTAGAAACATCAGTTGCCGCTGAGAGACAGAACTATCCAGGGGTTTTAAAAGTAAATTTATATAGTTTATTATAGAAATATACAGCGTGCACTGTTTTACTTTACCTCATGTAACATACCTGTTGATATAGCTACTGAAATATACTTTGTATGTGCGGTTGACCATGTTGCCAAAGAATTTGTTTGGTTCTTCTTTTAAGTTTCATCACATAGAAATGGTGGATCATTTTTTAGCAACGTGACCAGGGTGAGTTTTAAAATGGAGAGGCAGGCAGAACATTAAAATAAAATGTTGACATGAAAGATATTATACTCATTTTGCACAAATTAAAGGGATAGTTTAATTTGTGCATAGATAGATTTTTAACGTGAGGCTGTATGAGATACTTGGACATGGTGCGTTACATCCTTGTGCTGCGAAGCAGTTGGAGGCAGGCAAACAGTGAATGGGGACACAACAGAAACAAAAAAAAAGAAACAAAAAACAAAAACAAATGGCTTGTTAAAAGTCTCACTTGAGGAAATCTCTGTCAGCTCAAGCGTGAGCTATCTTAAGGATATGCTTGCGACTGTACTTTCTTGTTAGACAGCATTTTTGGGGAGGAAACTGAAGTTTGTGTTGGTTTGTAAACCACCTACTACCCCATACCAGATTTTACCTCACCACTCATCTTTCATACAGCTAAGAAATACAGATGTATAAAGCTGTAAATGTAGAACAACTACACTTGTGTTCAATGAGGTAATTTGCTGTTTTTTAAATGCAAAACTACCTCATAGAACACAGGTGTAGTTTGCTGTTTTTAAAAGACTGATGTAGCACAGTCACCTATGAATAAGTTCTTTATACAAACCCACTTAAAAGTAATTATTATCCCTATAAATCTAATATAGTGTGATTTTATAAAACCATATAGTGCAGAAGCAATGACCTGACTATTACAGCACACCACACAGCAGCAAACCAGAGGCAGCAGTTGGTTCTAAGAAAAGAAAAAGAAAAGAGGATGAGAGAAAGTAGATGAGTAACCATTCATTCATTCATCCATTCATTATCTACTGCTTTATCCACTTGATTAACCTCTGCATGTTTTTGGACTGTAGGAGGAAACTGAAGTACTCAGAGAAAATCCGCAAACGCCACACACAAAGGCCCTCAGCCCAACTGGGATCTGAACCATTGACCTTCTTGCCGTGAGGCAAAAATATTAGCCACTGTACCGCCGTGTGACCCCATTGGCATTAACGTCAAATATGTAATTTGCTTCTATTGTTGCAGAGAGCTAGAAGATCATTGGAGAGAGCTAAAAGAGATAAGGGGTGCAAAACAAATACATGCGCGCTTTGTTACTGAACAGGCTGCTCTCATCAGATGCTCTCATCATTTAACAACATCCTAAATGAAAAATGATAAAATGTATATGCTTGTGCAATACATTCAGTGTGAGCCCAGCCTTATGCTTTAGTGCATCAAAGGTGAAAAAGGAGACTGTGTCCCATAAATTTGGAGGTTCTCTGACTTCTGGCAAAACATATGCCCCCACATGGACATATGTTTTTTAAAAAGCAGAAGAAATGCAGTGACTAGCTCGCCTGTCTCACACCTCTATAAAACTGTGTGGTGCAGGTTCAGTGTGTGGTATGCTTTCATAACTCTGGCTCCCAAAAGAAGTTTCATAACAGCCGTAAATGGGACAGGGAAAACAGGACAACTGTGTTTTCTGAACTGTGGTGACAGACAACATCCAAGCTGTTTACATTAGACTTAGTCTGACATAAACACTCTCTCTACCTTCCCCCATCCCTCTCTCACTCTGCGCCATTCTCTCCCTCTCTCATTTCTGAACCAGCACAGTGGCTCCTCCTGGCAGAGCCCTCAGAGCTGGTGCAGGGGTCAAATGTCAAATATGTGACCTGGCCTTGTTAGAATCTCCTGTGGGTTTATCATGACAAAAGATAAGATCTTGCTGCGCTGCCTCGCTCCGTCCAACTCTCTGCCTTCAACCATCATGAATTGAACTGGACTGTGTAAATATACAGTATCTGCAGTGAAACTCAAACACAATTTATCTCTGCATAGTGTATATACAATTTTCAGAGCATCCTCACATAACAGAGGGAATTTGTGTAAACAGCATTTGAAATGCCTTCATTATGGCTCATAATACTGTGTTTTTGTCTATTTTCCTTTTGTTTATGTCTCTTCTTATGTTAACATACTTTGAGAGCTGTGATGAATAATTGTCTTTAAAGTTGCAGCGTGTAACCTTTGGCAATTTTTGTCATCTTTGATGTTATTATTCTGCCCCAGTTTGGTCTCTGTGAACCGAAATGATGAAACATTATTTATGTGCTGTGTCCTTCATCTGAAAACAGGCTCTGTCAAGCAATACTATCAGACCTGACTGAGAGAGCATTTGTGTGTTAACATCAGCAGTGCAGGGGCGGCCGGAAATAAGAGGTCGTTATCCTGTCACACTTTTTTCCAGAGTAGAATTCACTTTTTGTGAGCGATTCTTTATGAGCTATACTAAAAATGAATGGAATTGATAGGCTTGTTACCTCATTAGCCAGTGGATTGAATGTACTGAACATTAGTTTATAATATAAAAAATGTTAACTACTACTGTTTTAGCAGCTTTTAACAGTGTGTTGGAAAGAGAGGATCCACATCAGGTCATAACATTGTGAGTCCTCTGATAAAGTTTTTTGTGGCGACGGAGTTTGATGTTTGATGAAGGTGTTTGAATTTGATGTTCATATTAATGTGTCATCAATCTGGTGAATCTTGACTCAACCATTTATGGTCAAGCAGCTTCCTAATTACTCGTGTTTCCTAGAATGAACACCCAATGATAAAATGATTGGGAGAAGGTGTGCTCGCGGCACAGGTGAGTTGATTGCAGACAGAAGCAGGAAACACCAGTGGAGGTCAGAGAGGGGCAAGGTGGTTCATGACAATAGTTTTAATTAAGTAAACATAAACTGAAAAGAGTTCACTTGTGTTCTGAGAAACTGACACACAGTTTCTGGAACTGTGTTAGGGGAAAGGTTCGAGAAAAGATAGTACTCCATTTCACACAGAGGTAAAGAAGAAAACAATCAATTTCCTCCTTTCTACAACTGCAGAGATTGTACCAGCGGCACTGAAGTGCCCTTCTGCGTGTCTGCATCTGTTTTGTTAGCCGTGCTGGCCTTGACCTTGACAACCAAGCAGCCTGCTATCACACCTAATTCACCTAAACAGTCTGCCTGATGTGAACCGCAGCGTGTGGGAACCTTGTGGACTTTTAAGGCTCCAATTGTCCGTCAGGTTCTAACATGTGAAAAGAGGAAGTTGTATTATCTTCACTGCGAGGATAATGACAGGCTGCCACATTCATGTTAGAAATAACCTCATGGTGTCCAGTGCTTAAAGCAGCAGTGTGTAGCTTTTAAATAGCAACAAATGTCTGTTACATTCAAACCATTGTAGGATGACTTCACGCAATGCTGATTTGGTCTATCAGCTCCACATGACTCCACATAGTGATGTCCTATAGCGATGTTGCAGCAGAAGTTTTACATTGGTGCTTTACAGGCCATACATCTGAACAGTCTGACTGCTAGGTCCCTCCTGTACAGTAGATGGCGCAATGCAAAAAGAAGAAGAAGGAACCGTTCAGGAAACAGAAAAGGAGGCGCGCTCCTCGTGAAAACTCAGCCAGAGATGGATTTTAAGACTGACCTATATCGGTGAGTACACGACCGCAGTTTATGCCAAAATAAGAATGATTTGGCGATTCTTATATTTGGCAATAGAAAAGGTGAAAACGCAGATCTAGTCAAAACTGAAAACTCACAAGATACAGAAGGTGGACAGGCATCTAGAACGTTCAGGAAACAAATCTGTGGAACCCCTGAAATAGACTTGGCCCCCCCCTGGCCCCCCCAAGGAAAGAACTCTAGCTCTGCCACTGGCAGTAAAATGTTTGAATGGTTCCATATCATCATGATGGATAGTGGACTACAGACTCAAGCTCACAGTACCATAAAATATTTTGAACCCACAACAGTGCAATGTTGAATTATGTAAAGAGCTATACTAAAATAGCATTTTGAAATGTGTGAAAACAATTGAGCTTCACATTTCTCACTATTTACTCACAAACAGCAGTCTCAGGGCAGCCCATGGCTGATTCAGTTCTTTATCAGGTCAAGGGCTGTGGTACCCCTGAGCAAGTTACCCAATCCCCATTGTTCACTGGGAATGAGACACTCTGAAGTGGCCCCATGCAGCCACTGGAAGGTCCGGTGTACTCCTATAGTGCCGGTTCCTGGCCCAGATGAATGGGTGGGGTTGCGTCAGGAAGGACATACAGCGTAATCTCTGTCAGATCAAATATGTGGATCATCTTCTGTGCCGACTGAAAAAAAAGGAAAACTCACAAAAAGCAGTCTCCAGTGGTGGAACCCAATATTGAGATTTTGACACATGTTTTACTTCTGTTTCTATCCCCGATTTAGATTTCTGCCACAAATGGTGTCCTGTCTTGAGCAGCTTCAACTATTGTGTTTTTAAGTAGGGATGGACATTTCTTACAGAAACCTATTTGATTATTTGACGGTATTGTTTGTTGATTATGTGATTTTGCAGCTAAAAGTAAAGGTAATGCAGGGTTCAAGGCCAAAGCATTTAAAGACCCTCGTAAATGTAATCACTCATGCGAACATCCATTAAGTCCCCCAAATTAGATGCTTGCTGCTGCTGCCACCTGTTATAATAGTATGAATACTCACAGTAACTGATAGAACTTTTACCAAGTAAATAATGATTTTTTTTTTAATTTTATTTTTGGCTTCTCCCTGTCTCGGGGTCCCAACAGCGGATTTTTATGCCGGATGCCCTTTCCTGATGCAACCCACTGGGATCAATTTAGAGTGACCAAGGTAATAATCATATAATTGAATATTAATGCTCATGCAAACGGGTTATAGTACACCCTCTGAAAATCTCCACTTCTTCCTCTGTTCATGTTGGGCACACAGACCGATCCATTTATCCACTGACTACTGCTTTATCCTCTACCAGCGACATTGATGCTTATCCCTGCTGACATCGGGTGACTTGATATTGCCTCTTGAGGTACACAGTAGATTTACAAGACAAGAGACAAGGATAGGAAAAGACAAAGATATATGGTTAGTTTGCCATCTTTGATGTCACTGCAACACAATACAAAGATATTGTGTTGTAGACCTATTTTACTGGGTGGGCTAAGTTACAGCACATCAGCATGTTATGCTTTGGTGCTCTTAAAAGGGACACAGCGCCTCTGTAGCCACTGGTGCATTTATCATTGTTTCAGCTAGAACCAGTCCAAGAAGTGGTTGTTCTGTATCTTGTCTCCAAAACATATTTAGATTTTGGATATATTTTCTACTTTCCATCCCTAATTTTGCCTTAATTCCCAAATTCATTGTAAACATTCAGACATTCAATAAGAAAGTTGAACTCATCATTTCAACTTTTCATTCATAGCAATTCAATGTAGCATGCGAGATTGGCATCAGCTTGGGCAGAAGGCAGCAATCCCACTGCAATTTCTTCATAAATTGCCTTCTCTATTTACAATTATTATTCATAAAAGTGAACTACTTGCACACTAATTTCATTTCTTAAGCATCATAAGCAACAACGTTGGGACATTGTTTTATTTTTTCAGACCCCTTAATAGAGGATGCATAAGCTGTTGGTCATGCAGGGTAACAAACACAGACTTAATCATGGAGAGCAGCTGTTTCCCATTTTCAAATGACAATTATAACCATTAATTGAGGATTAGAGATTATCATATTCAAGGCACGGCGCAGGTTGAAAGGTTGTTGAAAGGTCAAGGTTGAGAGTGTTTGGTCACATGCAGAGGAGGGACCGTGATTATAGTGGACAAAAGTTGTTGAAGATGGAGCTGCTGAGCAGGAGGAAAAGAAAAAGACCACAGGGAAGGTTCATGGAAGTGATGAAGGAGGACACGAGGAAAGCGGGTGTCACAGAAGATGACACTAGGGATCGGACAAGATGGCAGATGATCCACTGATGATCCACTGTGGTGGCGTCACATAAAATAAAGCTTTGCTCAAGACTGAGGACTAAATCTTGATATTGAAGCTTTAGTATCTTTATCAAAGTATTTACTTTGAACTTAGATAGTAGTTTTCCTAAACTAAAGAAATCATTTGTGCTTTGAGAGGTTGCGATATTACTTCTGGACAGTGCACAGTATCACATCAAGAAAGTGTTGTGCGTTAAAGTCCTGATTCCTTTATCAGTAACCAAGTTTTTAAGGTCCCTAAATAGTTTCAGTTTCATAGAATAGATAACTCTAAATTAAATACAGTATTCCTCTAAGTTAACTGAGGTTAGGCGGACATTCTGCACAAGAGCCTCCTTGCAGGGGGGAAAAAATAGCATCCCCTTGCTTGTGGGTTGCAACTGGCCACATGGCATTACTTGGCAGACTCTACTGTCATGAGAGTTTTCTCATGATGTTGGCCACGTGGCCGAGAAAGCTGCAATCTAAGAGGATAAGATAGGAAGGAAAGAGAGGATGGCTGAACCGTGGAGGTGAAGACTGAACACATATGATAATGCAGAGCAGAAGCAAGGAGAGGATGGGCTGAAGGGAAAATGTAGAGAGTGGCGGAAAGCAAGTGAAGGGAGGAATGAAGAGCAAGTAAAAGGAACCGTAGGGATGACAGAAATAAAAGAAACTGAAGAGGGAAATTGGTAAGAAATGAAAGAATGACAGAGAAGAAAAAAGAAGCTACACAATGAAGGCCAGGAATACATTATAGTTTATGGACTAAAATACTGTATGTTGTTGAAATCATGTTGAGTTTGTGAAGTGATATTCACAATTTCATTTCAAAGTATATACTGTATCAACTATTGTAAAGTAAAGCATCTTTTCCCCTGGTACACAGTTTGTGTTTCAGATTCAAGATTGTTTTCTAAGCTGGTACAATACAACAGAAATACACAGAGGCCAAAAAGAATAATTTCTAAAGCGAATTGCAGCACATAATGAAAAAGTGCTAGTGCCAGTCTTGTTTATAGTGCAATATGTTAAAGTGCCATTTAGTGCAAGTCAGTCAGTCAATCACGTTACACAAGAGGGTTACCAAAACTGGAGGTATTTTTATGACATATATTTACAAGCTCAAAATCCTAATTTGAGTCCAAATTGAGGCAAATAATAACGAATGGAAGAAGTGTGAAGAGAGCAAAGAAGCGTGCAGCTGATAAGATGGTGGTGACCAAGACGCCCCGAGGCTGACAAGAGGTGAAGGATGAGATCAGCACACTTAAGGCACAGCAGTCGGAAAGTGTGCTCAGAACAGCTGGTAGGTGGCCACTGAGCTGTGAAATTTGTAAGACCTGTCACCCTTCTCATATGTCAGAAATTATCACCCCAGTGCCAAAAGGTGAACTGGGGAAAAAAAACCAAGTCATCCTAACCTTTGCTCATGAAATATTGCTTCTTATTTACCTGGTGTTAACTTCTTAAATGGAGCTCACGGAAAAAAGAGGGAAATGAAATGTGAAATCAGGCCGCACCCCCACCAGAGATTCGGAGAGATTCTTCTCAGCAGCGAGCTGAATTTTAACTGTCTGCTGAGGAAATATAAAAAAAAATTATAGGAGTTAAAAGGAATATGGGGTGAATGATATTTTGAGCAGCTATGCAGAGGAATGGAGGCAGAAGGTTCTGAAGCGTAGAGCCTCTTTAGCTGTAAAAAATTAATAAACCTGTTTATTCCTCTGTTAAAAAAGGACATTCTGCCACACCGTGTTGTTTACACAAATGCCTATTATGTAAATCCACCATACTAGAAGTGATTGTATTAAGAATGTACAAAAATGATATTGTTTCTCTGAAATCATAGTCATGAAGTCCAGCTTTGATGGCGGGTAAATAAATATGTTCAGCCAAAATATCCAGTTGGTATTCTTGCCAAGGAAAGTTCTAATTAATAACTGTTTCCATCTTTTACTATGTAGGATGCAATAAAATGACAAAATGAATGCTCGTGTGGACCTTCTATCACTATCCAAGCAGTAATTACTGTTTTAGTACTTATTCTTTGAAAATTAAATACACATTTTATTTTAGCTCTCAGTTTATTAATTATTCCTACCAGACAAATACACGTTTTTATGTTATCATTCAATTCAAAGTTATTCTTATTAAATGAAAATACACGTTATTGTGTTTTCTTTGGTTCTAGTGATGTAAATGAGCAGTTATGTTCACGTGTGCAGATAACAACAAAGGAGGATCTTTCCATGAAACAGCTGACTGGGGTATATGTTTTTTCATACACAATGGTGACTCAGCCAATCTTATATAGCACCGCTTCCTTTCAACCTGGCCTTAGAAATAAGAGCCATTGACTTTGGTTTTATACTACCTCTTATATAAAACCTTTTCCATTATGCTTAACAATACAAATAGCTTGCAATCAGTGTCTTGTAAAATGAAATATATGTTTTTATTCTAACTCTATAAAATAGAATTCATATTTTTATTTTATTTTTAGTGTTAGTAGTCATTCCACAACTGTCACTGGCGGTAACAAGAAGTAGTTACACTTTGCACATGCACAGAAAAAAATCAGGTTTCCAGTACAAACTGGGTAATGAGTAAATTGCCACATAAAATATCGCTTACATTTGTGATTCATATACATATAAAACATGCTTTTATAATAGCTTTCATTGTTTTAGTTATGTTTATAAAATAAAATACACATTTTATGTCTTTCCACAACTGTCGAAGTGTTACATAAGTGTTACGTAATTGGGTAATGATACCTAATTCCCACTGGTCAAAAAAGCTTGACTAGAGTAAATGTGATTAGTTGGCAGTCACTCCTCTGTCAAATGACTGAAATCGCCATGGGTTTTTTTTTTTTTTTATCAGCTTTGGCTTCAATTAGCATTGTCCCAAAGGACATATTTGGCAGCAATGTAAATTAGTGTTAGCAGTAGCTGTTATATCATTTTAAAGAATGATTTACAGAAAGACTGCAATACAAGAGATACAGTAGTAATAAGCAAAAAACTTTGTCACTAAAACCTATTGTTGTGTTGTTGTCGTTGTTTTTGTGGCTCGTTTTTATCTGGCTCGTTTTGTTTCCATCACATCCTTCATGTCTGAGTTCACACAGTTGATGCAGGTGTGAAAAAAAAAAAAAACATAAGGCAGATTAACTACTTGCAAGGTTTTTTCAGCAGGTTCACAGATCCTGCAAATGCCTATTAATTTTAGCGTGAAAGATGCTCAGGACTAGAACATGATAAACCCTATACCCCCCCTAAACATCAGCACATTACCATGTGACCTTTCAGATGTCATCCAGATGTTTGCATTTAGCTTTCAACACCATTGGTACATCCACAGACCTGTAGACTCTTGCAGAATGTTTCAGCATTCAGAAGGTAAAAGCCCTCAGCTATGGCACGCTATCATTAACTGACACAATAAAAGTGATCGCATCGGTCATTTGTCTTCTGTGTCGCGATGGCTTTACACCTACTTGAAAGAGTTTTTTGATTTATTGTATCTGGGGGGATATGTATCACACAGGACAAATCACATTTATTTTTAAAGCTATTGCTTTGCCTGTTGCTGGAGCAAACACCAAATGATGAAAGCAATCTTTGATGACTTCTAGATCTTTTTATCTAAGCCTTAGTTTCTTATTCTTGAACTTGATGGTGACAGTTTTAATCCTCAGGTGCAGTACAAGAATGAAAAATGCATAATTCTCCTTATTACAAGTCAGTGAGCCATTACAGTGATGGTGAAGCTGTTATTTTAAAGGTCCAGGATATCACAATTAAACCACCTAACATTTAGGTGGTTTAATTAGATATATAGTTAAAAGTCTGCAATTTTTACCAATAGATGTAACTTACCAATTTAAAAAAAAAGTTTAAAAGAATGTTGCAGCAAAATATAAGCAATCTTTTTCTTTGTCATTTTGAAAAGGTTTTCTATAAACAAGACATTTTTCCAGGAAATGTCTTTATCCACACAAACAACCCCCCCAAGACACAAGCAATGTAGTCCATAAGTCAGGCCTGTATGTTTTTTTTCAAACGTGTATACATTACATTGTATACAATCACAGAAACAGGGACAGAATGAACTAAACCAGAGGGACTAAGAAAAGAATATAAAAGTTTTCATTTAGCCAACAGACCAAAAATCTCCGAAATGAGAGAGGTGGGACTATGACAACATAATTTCCCCAAAGTAGCATATTGGTTGTTTACACAAAAAACACAAAAGGTGGCCCAAAATACCATTTCCATGTAGATAAAGTGCTGATTTGATGAAAAAACATCGGAAGATTCATCTATGGTGCTTTTCAACTACACAGTTCCAGCATGGCTCTGCAAGGCTCGACTGTACTCATTGTTTTTTGCTTTTCTGCTAGCAATAGTACCTGGCACCCGCTACTTTTATAGTACCTGCCCCGGCAATGTTCCAAGAGAGCTGAGCCGATACTAAATGTGATGCCTCTGATTGGCAGTGAGTGTCGTCAGTGGAAGAGTCATGAGCACAACGTCTGACACAGGAATCAAACGGAACAATGCTGAACTGTAGATGGGTTTTAAAGATTTAAAAATCCCAGTAAGATGGGATCTCCAACATTCAACAAGGAGATTTTTAGAATCTCATTGTTTAATAGAGGAATCTGGTGCATTTTGCGACAGCACTGCTAAAAGCCGGCGATCGGGAGCCATGTTGGTGAGCCACATCACCGGTGATTTTAATGATTTTGTACACTGAAAAGAACTGCTTTGCTTATTACTAGTTTGTGTTGCAAAAAAAATTAGTATGTACAGTTTGTACAGCCGGCCCGCCCGCATCAAGGAGGTACTATAGTAATTGAAAAGGACACCAAACCAAGTAGAGTTGAGCTCTGCTGTACCGTGCTGGAACTGTGTAGGGGAAAAGCAATGCTAGACTCATTTGGGGGTGGGGGTGGGGGGGCGGGGCTATCAACAAAAACTTGAATGCAACATTTAGTCATAAATATGTGTTTTCAGTATATTACAAGAGATTCAATTCATTCCAGATGTGCAACTTCACCCCTCCATGCCGATATATGCTACACACTGCACCATAATGTACTATAAACATATATGACTTAAGAATTTACTTTTTTGTTACAGCTGGTCCAAGGTTTTTCCACTGTGGGCAATGGAAGGCAGACCTCCCTGCAGCCATTTTGTGTATTGCTACTGTGGCAACATTAGGGCTGCCTAACCCACTGCTGCTCCACCTTGCTCACCACTGTAATTTAGACCATTGATTCTCTTTTTATTTGGATGAAGGCTTGTTTGATTAATCTATTTGTGGTAGCACTAGTATACTTTGTATCAACAAGAAACACCATGCTTTGGTCACACAGTTTTGTTTGTTCTTGCATTTTTCCATTAAGTGTGAAAAGGTATTTGGAAGAATCCAACCCACTGCAGATAAATAACTAAATATCCTGACACACAAGCACACACATGCTGTATATTCATCTCAGCAAAAAGGTCCAGAATTTGAGTGAAAACCCCCTGATCATAATTCCTGATATTTCATTAAACTCTACAGTACTTTGATGGCTGAACTGAAATATGACAGAAATATGTTCGGTTCTGAATTATCTCTGTGATCTTGACTGTAAATAATGAAACAGTATCTCCAGGTGTAGGGAGTGTGAAAGCACAAGATCAGAGAGTCTAATGTGACATAATCTGTTCAGGCTACAACAAGATACTCTAAAAATGCGTGCACGTGTAGGAGGGGGAGAAATAGCCATAAAGTTCTGGAGAATATTTTTCCACATCAAGCATGTTTTGAGTTGTTCATACCAGTTGTAGCTGAGTTCATGTAGGATCTGCTTTCTTACCCGCGCTGAAGTTCGGACATGTTCCTGAATTTGTCTGGAGGGGCCGTAGGTCTATGTGAGGACGAATATGTCCACAAAGAGTCACTTGAAACAACTTCAGGGCTTCTCCTGCTAACCTCTTGGTCAAATTTCGTGGGATTGGTGATCAACTGTTTGGTCTGTGGCCCCAGTGTTGTAGGCACCATTGTGCAACGTACCAACTAATTGCATTTATTTATTTATAATGTGTTAAAAATTACTAGAACTATATAATATGTAAGCAAATGTTTGATAATTGTGTGTTGTCAAGTTGTGAATTAAGGTGGTGGGCCGCTGAGGATTGTCAGAAATAACAGCTTCCAAAACTGTTTCCCAAACTTTCTAAACAAAAATAAATATAAAATGTGACAAGAGCAAATGTGTGCATACTGTAGCGATATAGCTAATTTACAGCCATAACTATAACACTTAATATCATTCTGAATTGATGCTTGGAAAAAATTTTTATTCAAAAATGTTGTTTGAAGACCCCCAAATAAATCTAAGGAATCCATCTGTGGGTCTCAACCCAGTATTTGGGAACCACTGCTCAAGACATCTCACAGCAAATGGACTGGTCACCAGTCCATCGCAGGGCAGTAGCCATACTCTCAAGGACAATAAGAGAGAGAGAGAGAGACAGCCACTATCTGTTTTGTAACAGTGCAACATTTTCCCTGGTGGCACTTGACATATACAGTTCATTAATTGAGCTTTTCCGCTACACAGTTCCAGCACAGCATGGCACCACTCGACTCTACTCGGTTTGGTGTCATTTTCCATTACTATAGTTCCTCCTCAACGTGGACGAGGCGGGCTACACGAAACTGCCGTGATGTGGTTTTATATGCATTACTCACACAAACTAATGATGAGCAAAGTAGTTGCCACACCAGACTCTTCTGTTAAATATTGAGAAATTGTTTTAGAAATGCCCTTGTTGATTGTTGGAGATTAACGGATGTTTTCAGGTTTTAAAAACTTTATCATTGATCTATACCTCAGTATTGTTCGGTTGGGTTCCTATATTGGACGTTGCTCTCGCGACTCTTCCATTGACAACACTCACTACAAATCAGTGGCTGAGACGTCACATTTTAATATTGGCTTAGAAACTCGCTAGAGCAGGTACTAAAAAAAAGGTACCGGGTACCAGGTATTGTTGCTAAAAAAAGCAAAAAGTTGTGCTGTGTAGTGGAAAATCACAATTACTGCAGCATTTGAGGAAGTTAAACTCATATCAAGTGTGCTCACTTGTTAAAGGGAAAGTTGAGGTATTTTGAAGTTTGGTATGTATATGAGCATGAGGTACTGACAAAATAATGTAGTCATCACTAACAATGATGTACCAAGAACTGTACTAAGAACCAACCAGAGACACAGAATCTGATCTTAACACAAGTGGCCAGTGCTAATAAAGGTGTGAATGCACCAAATGCATCCTCAGATCACAAAAACCACATTTGGAGGTTGTTTTAGACACATGAGGTCACATTCCTGAGCATGTATGAACACAATCTGACCTCAGGACACATTACAGGCTGCCTCCTCAGCTGATGTATTTTGACCTGCTGCAGTTTAAGTTTAATCAGCAACCATGTGTTAACTTAATTCTAGCTAATTCACCACCACTCTATACACACTTAATCATCACATTGTTTCTTTTTTCCTATGGACAAAAATCCTATTTCATGTTACGTCAGCGTAAGTAGAACTTTACGTCACTAATGCTGACACATACCAGCACAGACACAAACACATTGACATCATACACGTTAACAATGAAGGTTCGATGTTACAACATGATGTCAGTGTGTGTATTTGAATAGTGCACAGGTGAAGCCAAAGCTGATCGTCACAGGAGACACCTCCGGGATGCATGTTAAATTCCAGGGGGAAACTTTTTCTACTTAATAATGTTGCATGTGATCGGATCACTGCCAGTCCGCTACTTTATCTCACCGTAAGAGAGCCTTTTGCAATGGGGAACTGAAGTGTGTGTACAACTCCCTCACCAAATACATAGAGAAAATGAGCAATTTTACATCATAGCACTTGGCAGGGTTTGATCCACAGGTGCCTCTAATCACAGCAAGCCTCACACTCAGGCTGTTCCTCAGCACAGGGAGACGCAAACATACAACCACACTTCAAACAACCTGAACTTACCCCTTTAAGTGTATCATTAGGTGTGGAGCTGTGTGTGCTGTGATGGCATGTGAGGACATAAAGTAGTGAAAGATTGCGCTACCTGGGGCCTTACTATTTTCGTCAGCTGATAACAGCTGAATGGACATAACACATTCACCAAATACCTTGTACATAGCAAAATGCTTATTTTCAATGTTGCTAGGTAGACGCATGGTTTATTTGGAAGTGTGGTTGTCTGTAGTCAAGCAGCAACATTTACTGTTGTGGAATATGTTTTTTTTTTTTCCCCAAACCTGAATGTGGTTCTCTCATTTTCATCATATGACTAAGTTAGCTCTGTTTTAGTGTACTCTCTCTCTCTCTCTCTCTCAAGCTCTTTTTTCCACAAACTGTACATTTGGGTGTTTACTCCCAGAGAGCTCAAAGCAAAGACACACTTTGAGATAGAGCAGTATGGGCGTAACCAAAAACTCGGGGGATAACTGACGTGTGTGAACACGTCCTGTCAGAAAACAGTGTAATCCCAGGTGATGTCCTCATGGACAAACACATGACTCACTCAAGTCCATGTGATGTAAGTCCCTATCCCAATGTGAAAATAGTCATTTCAAGAAAGAGTAAATAATTCACAATATCTGTGCATTTGTTCTTCCTAAGAAAACCCCAGTGTTTCTATTATATAGTGGGGAATTATAAAAGCCCCTTTTGTTGACACAATAATACGTCTTTGTATTATTGTTAATAGTAATCGAGACTGCTACCACTTTTCCATGAGCTGAAAATGCTCCAAAGCCCAAGGTTAAGAGTATAGATCTATTCGAACAAGTGGCTGTTGATAAACACAGCTGCAAAGCCACTGAAGGAGTGCAAGTAATAATAATAATTTGGCCAACCATTCCCAAAATTAAGAATGCCACAGCCTAAATTCTGAAAACCCAGCAAAATCATTTAATTGTCGAATAGAAAAAAAGTACTAATAAACTAAGTATCTGTAAATCTGTACAACTATTCTACAAGCTGTTCTAAGTAAATACATTTTTGAGTTTACTTTTAAAAACTCCCAGGTCAATAAATGAACACAAATCAGGGGCTAACCTGTTCCAGAACTTGTGAGCAGTGACAGCAAAGAAATGATCAGCCCGCTGTTTGCATCCTGACCTGGGGATGTCCAGTAGCTGTTGACCAGATGAGCTCAATTTAATTAACACACCCTTTTTTCCTTTTTCCATCTAAAAGCAGGGATGAAAGTAGGCCGGTACAGTCCGTTAATAATCAGCACAAAAAGATCCAGTAGTGGTATGCAGCACTGAAAAGGGGAAAGCAGATGCCTCTCAAAACATGGTGGGACTTTTAGCATTAAGAAAACGCATCTGCAAGCATTACTTCATCTGAGACAACACATTATCACCTTATCATTTACTTTCAAGTCATTCTTAATGCCCAACTGGCTCTCAACAATTTAATTTCACACATCATACATCAATGGCCTACTGGTGATTACACTACAGCTCTGTGTATGTCACTGTGGTGAATTTGTACTGGCTTTATGTTGAATAACTTGTCTCTTATACAGTGTAGTGTTGCCAGAGTCATTTCACACATGATTAATCTAATACTTGTCATACTAGAGCACGTACTTAAATAAAGGGTTGCCAGACTCAACAAGCCCACTTCCCTTCCGCTTAGCTATGGGCTGCCCCCTTTATTGGATATTAATTGACTTTTTATTTGCTATTATATTCAATTATTCATTTACAAGAGATATGTTCCAGTTCAGGTTACACTAGTTCCACAGGCTGTTTATAAAATGGTTGGATTAAAGATGAACAATCACATGGCTTTTTTGTGTGTTTACTTTTTTGAAGTTAATCGGAACACTTTTAGAACCACTTTTAGATATTTTGTCTTCATCGTTGATTTCCACAGTACAGTGCTTCAGTCTGTTCCCAATTTAAAGGACATGCTTTCTTCACAGGTGTAGCATGGCCAACCCTGTCTCTCAAAATTGACATTACATACACTAAATCAATTCCTTAAGTGTTTTGTCCCACTTCATGCGTTCACAAGCGGTGGAGACAAAAATCTCGCCAGGAGGAGGAGGAGGAGGAGGAGGGGTTGGTGGTGTGTGACAAACTGAAATGTTAACCAAGAAGCTGACCACAGTTTGAGACCAAGCACTGACAGATTTGCAGCAGATTGTTGTGTTAATATGAGGACATTTAAATGTAAAGACATCTACCACACAAGTGTCTTACAAAGGTACAGTCTGTAGGATGGGTTTGGCGATTGATATTGATCAATAATGGACTATATGCAAAAAGGTGTTTAAATTTCAGGGGACAACACCAGAGCACTGATGTGACACATGGACTTGACACAGAACCTCCACTAAAAAATTCTAAAATATTCTTGATAACATGTCTGCGTCTTTGCTATTTTACCGGAAATAGCCAGCCTGGCTTATTAAAACTAGCAAGTGAACATGCATATATTCAATTCCACACCAACCTTTCAGTACAATGTGGATTAAGTAATCTTCTGCACCTCATCTATGCTCCATCTACAGCCTTGCAAAATTCTGGCCTGTGACTAATCTCAATGCAGTTCAGAGAAAGCGGGTGCTCCCATTGGCTGTTCTACTACAAATACTCTGCATGTAGAACCCTTCAGTAGAAAGATCACTATTCCAGCAATGGTAAAAACTGTCAACACTGCAAAGAAACAAACAAAAAAAAAGTTTTGATTTGTGGTAATTTTTTATGGTATATTTGTGTTAATATCAAGAGAAGAACACTCCAGAGTTAATATCTGCCTCATCAGGACTGTGTCTGTGGGTAATTTATAGAATTTCCCCCTGTTTGCCAAAACACCATGAGGGGACATGACTGAATGAGAAAAGGGTGGAGCAGCAGATTGGGAGGAGCTGCAGATTGTTCCAAGTAAGGGCTTGGAACATCAGTTTTTACACAGAGGATATAACCACAGTGAGTAAAATACTAATCTGCAGTAGTATATCAAAGTGCTGCTATACGTTTGAAGACTTTTGCTGTTTACTTTCCCTAAGGTAGACACTGTTACATACAGTATGTTTCCATGTATTTGGGGTAATATATTAAGTTTTGTCAATTCACATTTTCTATCTTTGCTAAATTATTCAGTGTCTGTGTGATCAAATAAAACTTGCCTTCAGAACACCTATAGAACATCAATGATTTTGTCAACAATATACTAAACGCTGCAGTTAAACAAGATGCCAATCAACCATTTCTTTTCCTCTTCTAATGACAGACTGACATTGTCCAGATCATAAAAATCTCCTTTGGTTTCCGGCCAACATGCTCCTCATTAATCCCAGAAAGAAAAATCTTACTTCATTGCAATTAGTTCACCCGCATGTCTGCAAACAGTTAAACAATCAAAAAGAGCCATTCCTGGAGGAAGTTCGCTTATTATTGTGAATTACAGTTGACAGAAGCTGTATTTCCTTGTCTTGTTTCAATGAGAGCTGTATGCTGAGTAAGACTTGTGTGACCATGTGTCCCTGATCAACACGCGACCCCAGCTTTATTACTTTGACATGTTTGTAATCTTTGATAGCTATCATAGATGTTTGCTGTTATTCAGACTGGCTTATTTACAACAATCAGCTATGCAATACAAAGTGAAATTAACTGACAGACTGCCACAGTTGTTGAATCGTGCACTGCTTTGATTAAGCTGCATGCTGGGAGAGAACTTTATTTCTGTAGTTTACCAGAAAACAGCAGGATATCTCAACAGCATCAGGAAGGACATCTGCAAAACTAATCAACCCCAAACCACAGAGCCCATTATGTCATCACATTCTCATATTTGTACGCATACGATCACCCCAGAGCCAGTATAGGTTCAAAGTCCACTAATCAGTGTTAAGTTGTCTTTATTGTCCATGAATTAATTCCAAGGACCCTCATAAACAGCTTGATTGAAATGGACATTTAATGACTTCATGCTGAGTAATTAATCTGCCTAAAAACTGTTGAAATCCTTGTACAATTGAGACCACAAAGACTGTTTAAGTTTTTTTATTTTTTTTATTTCTGTATTTGTAGTCATGCTTGTTATATTTTTAAAAGGGTGGCAGTATTGTCCTTAAATTAAACTTAGTGTCACGACGGAACTATAGGCCCGAACCCATAGTTCAGAAGCACAACTCCGTAGACCAAAGTTGCAAAAGGAAGATTTATTAAGCAGAAATAAAAATCACTCTTTACAGAGGAAAACTCTATACTAACCTCAGTAATCAAAAATCACAAAACTAAAGCTCGGCTAAAAAAACAGAATAAACAAACAGAAAATCACTCTAGAGAGGTTTCGGCTATATAAGGAAACAAACAGAAAATCGCTCTCTACAAGGTATCTAAATAACATGACCTGACAATGGATATGGCGCTGGTTTTCTGACAAAAGACAAGACTCACTGGCACAAGACAAAGGGAGACACGGGCTTTATATACACACAGGGTAAGGACACAGGTGGAAACAATCAGGGCGGAGACAGGTAATTCTAAGGGCGGGAAAACAGACAAAGGGGAAAGAAAGACTAACAATGTACACGGACAGGAAGTGGCACCAAGATAAAACAGGAAATCACAAGACAACATAGACATGAGACACTTAACACTTAACACTTTTTCTTGGGCACAACACTTAGTTTATTAATCAATCAATGGGTTGCTATGAATTACTACTTGGGGCAAATCCTGTTGACGACTCACAGGTGGGCACCTGGGTTTTTTGTTTGGACATGTTTGTTGTTTTTTTCTTTATTCTTGACTTTGGGTTTTGAGTAATTTGTTTCTGTTTTTCGGCTTTTACTCGTTTCCTGATTTATTTTGTAGTTTTATAGTTAACTTTCTGTTGTGTCTCATCTGTCCCACCCTAGTTTGATTCACCTTTGTCTTATTAATTCCACCTGTGTTTAATTATCCCTGCCTCCCTTGTTTATTCTGTGCTCCTCGTTGTTTTAATTTGTTCGCCATTAAGTTCCTTAGGTTTCCTTGTTGTTCTTGTTCCTGTTCCAAGGTATGTGGTACTTCCTGCCATTCTTTTTGCCCTTTTGTGTTTTTGTTATTTTGCTCTCCTGCATAACATGGATTTATCAACACAAAATAAAATCGTAATTTACTTTGAATTCAGCAGCATCAAGCATTGCTGAAACTGCATTGAGGTCTTGTTATGACTTGGCATCAACATTCCATCGATTATGTCCTTATGGATACAAAACATATTTATGTCCCTGTAACATAAATTGCTACATTTTAAGGTGAGGACATGTTTTAAAGTTAGGCTTGGGTTAGGGTTAGGTTAGTGGATTAGGGCACTATTAATTATGGTTAAGGATAAAGTAAGTTTCCATGAAATGAATGTAAGCTAATGCAATGTTGTTTGAAGTCATGGAAACCAGTGTGTGTGTCTGTGTTTGTGCAACTGAAAGAAAGAGAGGAAAAAGTGGTGGGGAAGCCTGAGTAAATCTGACTCATGGTCCTGTGTCATGAAATAAGATTTTAATTAGAAAGAAAGATATATGACTGTGCTACAAATACATCAACATACAACCCACCTTAAGGTGACATATGCGTGTGTCAGAGATGGATTTTCTGCAAATTATAAATAGATATTCTCAAAAATATAAAATGTAAAATAAGTGATATGTAGCTACCTAGATCAGTGCTGAAGGTGAGCCAAAGCTATTATCAACCACAGTGCCACAATCTGTCCATTATAACCACCCTTTTCCGGAATCCATTCACCCAGAGTGTCAGATTGTGACATAAATTTGTGGGAAGAGGGATGCTGAGAGGGGGGCGGGGTGGGGGGGGGGGGGGCAGCAGTGGTGCAGGGAGGTGGGCGGTGGGATAAGAGTCGGATTAGTGGGAAGCTGTAATTTACTGATGGGGAGCTGTGAAAGAGCTTCCTATCATCATCACCGCCTCTTTCTCGGGTGATTGCCCTCAAGGTATGGGGGTCCGCTGTTAAGTATTTTCCCTCCTAGTTCTGAATTCATAGAAATGTTGGACCTAAAGCTAATCTAGAATGAAGCAGCAAAATCATCCATTCACAGGTGCTCAGCAGCTGTATCAGGATTAAAGTAAGTAAATGAAAATGCTTGTGCACTCATCCAGAAGAGTGTTTCTTAAACTGGTTATATCAGTGCCTGCTTTTTAAAAAATGGTAATTGTTTATAAGTAAAGGATACAAACACATCAGTATAAAGACCAATGCATTGATGTATCTGAACCAATTGCTGGCCCATTGTTAATGTTATGAACTGGCTATGAACTGTGCTGTTATTTCGACATTGTGTTGCCTCAGGGTTACTCACTGTGCTCACAGGAATTAAAGTAGAACTACGCAGCATTTTAAATAATTTAAAAGATTTGGAGTCATTGTGATGGTTAAATGGCTTGTTGAGGGGAGACTGGGGGCTGTTTCCACTTCCCCTACTGTATGGGGGCCATAAAAAAATGAATGAGACTCGGAACGTTCGGGGGAGCTCTGTAGAGGAAAAAAAGAGGAAAAGGTAACCAGAGTTGCAGTTACGCTTTAATATTCAATCTGCATCTTAAGGCCACTTTAAGGGCCAAAATGAAGAATTTCATGTCACTTCAATGCCAATTTAATAAAGCTTCAGTCAACACCCTCTGGCAGGAAACAATGCTCTTCACTTTTATAGACAAATATACTAGACAATATAAATCAGGCAATATGTCAAACAACTAATTTCTTTAATGGTTGTTTTCATCCAAAAAGTGAAGATGGTGGATAGATGGGATGCCAAAACAGTCAAAGACAGTCTGATCTCCACGGATCCAGAGACAGGGCAGAAGTGTATCAAGCTCACGGCGAGCGGAAGAAGACAGAGCGATGGAAACCCACAAGCAACAGATTCCATGGTTAGCTCTTGCTTAATCAAGGACTGTTGTTCCTTACTGTAGTCTGCCGAGGAACGCTAACACAGCAATTATATACATTACATTGCCCGCCCCAATTCTAATGTATGCTATGGTATGCTAGACTCCAGAGTTGAATGTTTATCACAAAGCTAGACTGCATCAATTTCTAAGTTTAATTGGAGTTAATCAGGAAGTTGAAGATATCAGGATACTGTAGTTCTGGAATAATGTCCTCTCTGGCTGTTTCCAAGCTCTGAAAAAGCACACCAGTCTGTCAAGTTTTGCCAATTATGAGTCAATCTCCGCGGATTTAAAGTATTCAGTGAACTCTGACTGACTCAGGTTTAATCCACCACTGGTTTCATTAATTTTTGGCACATGTTAGGCTGCCAACATGGCAAGAAACTGGGTCATGTGATGTACAGAGCTCTAGTTGATATTGAAGTGACAGATTTTATGCATACAGTGTGTGTATATATATAAATATATATATATATATATATATATATATAAAATCGCTGTCTAGGTAATTGCAGGTAGTTCTGAAGTGATTTATATTCTTATGTTTAACCTGCAGTGCTTTAATTGTGAAAAATTAAAATAAACATCCAAACATAGGATTGCATTACAATAGAAAGTTTCGTCCCCAAATCATATCATAGCCCATGTACCTACATATATATTGACTTTTTCCCTAAGGGAGAAATTTAAACCCCTAATTGCAATCTAGCTCAAAACACAAATCTTGGCATGAACAAACTTACTTTACTTTTTCATACTTTTCTTGAATACTTCCATTTCAGTAACAACTAATATTCTATAAAGGTAATCCAGGCACACTTCAAAGGTACATATAAATCAAAAGTAAAAGGTGGAAAAAACATTGCTTTTCTTGACTTTGTCATTTCCAGACTTGTTGTATTTGCTGGGAGTCACGACATATGAAAAGCTGGCAAATACTTTTATAAGATATATGCATTTTTCCACCTACGGGCTTTGGACAAGGGGTTGTCCAAGCCTGGAGGTCTTTATTTCATTCATTTATTTATGTATTTATTTTGTCACACAAGCTGTATGTGCCAGATTGACGTTATGTTTAGGCCTTTGCCGAGAAGTGCTATTAGTCTGTAATTTTAAGCAGATTACGGTTTTATTAAAAAAAAAAAAAAAAAAAAGTATGAGTCATCCTGACTGTTTCTACAGAGATATGAGAGTTACATCTCTTTTTTTTCCACTCTGCAAACATAAGCACCCCCCCCCGACCCGAACCCACCCATGTTAAAGTTGTAGAGTCCCCATGCCCTTATGATGGGCATGACACTTTGGGCACTCCCTGAGTTCTTCTAAAATAATAACATAACAGCATTAACCTGTGTGGTTTTGTTAGGTTTTGCGTTATAAAGTGAATTGATGGGTTATCAAATGAAATAGGGCACCAATTGTGTCTTTACACTCAAATGCACAACCCAAGCTATGTCATCTTTAGACATGAGTCCAGAAAAAATTACCCCATTGGCAAATACAGATAAGTGAACAGTATCACATTTTCAACAATGTTCCAATATACACATAAAACATGACTGACTTAATTTCATTCAATTCAGTCATTAATCAGACAAAAAGTCCTATGCCAGCATAAACTAATATTACCCCTAATGTTACAGGCCTGTTCGGTGGTTGGGTGCGTTCTGGCCTTTAAAATGAACAGCTGCTTCAAGAAGATACAAAGTGTCAAACCATGTACCTAAGGTACTGGAACCCTGGAAGAGAAGAGGTGTAAGTGAAGAGCCCCGTGTGTGAATGCCTGAGTGGAGCCAGGCCCTCGTGTCAGCATGCTCACCCAGGCGTTTCTGTCTGTCCATTTCTTTCTGTCCATCCACCTTGTCCAGGCGAACAGCAAATTCTCCTCAAGTGGCAGAGGGAGGCTACTTGTATTTTTTTTAAAGGTTAAACAGTCCAAGAACACAGCACCAATGTTGTAGTTATCTGTCCAAGAACTTAAATTGGTCCAAATCTTGTCCTTAAGCCTAGGCATAGATATTAACTGTGTAATGGTAATGATATTACAAGCTCAGACGAGCCATTCTCTTGTTCTTCTCCTCTCTTACTACCTCTCTTTTGCTGTTTCCAGTTCAAAGGTCACATTAACATAGCAGCTCAGAGGCTCACAGAAAATAGAATACTCAAACAAAAGAAAATGCATCGTAACATTTTTAAACATTTCTCAATATTTTTAAATATAAAGAAAACTAAAGGACAATAAAGCACAGGGCTACACAGTGAAAGCACCTGGTGCCTTAAAGTCCCGCTGTACAATCCTAATACACAAAAGGGGGCAAATCACCGTTAAGTCCTGTAAAAACAGCCGTTGTTATAAAACCCCTCTGCAGTCAGGGGAGTAAAGAGAGCTCTTAATTCCACAGTCCGCTCTTTCTTCGACAGATACAAGGGTCAGTCTCTCGGTTCAGTCACCCAGGCCGTACAGCCGCTATTGTTGCCGCTACTGAGTGTGTGAGTGTGTGGAATGTGAGGAATGTGAGCTTGAAATGTGTGTGTATTATTATTATTATTTTTTTCAGTTTACACTGATGAGTTTTATTCTTTTCCTTTTCATTTTTTCTATGTCCTTCCTTAGGCTTTTTTTCTTTCATTTTTTTTTATTCCAAAGACATACCCCTTCCTCCCAATCCCCAGGGGTTATGACCATCCCACCTGCAGAGAGAATAATATCCTAAATCCATATTAGAGCTCTTTTCCCGAAAGCTTTGGTCAACAGATGGTTTACCCAAATCCCCTGGACCTCACAGCCACCCCCCACCCCCACCAGCCTGGACATGTGTTGGCTGGATGATATTGATTTTATATATAATTTTGTTTTTTGTGATTTTTTTCCTTTTTTTATATATCAGGACCAGGAAGAATGCATTTAATCTATCTAACTAAGGAGATGTGACTTAGCGTGATGCGCTAACAAGAAGTGTGTTCATACGGTATGTTGCTCGGGCTGGATTTGCAGCAATCAGCATGTTTTGATTCACATAGCACAGGTGAGTTCTCTCTGCTGGCTTTGGGATAGGCAGCAAGGATTGCTGTGCCAGAACCAATTAGCGCGAACGCGGCACTGTTCAGGAAGTGTCCCTGCTGCTGGCTTTTGCAGTGTTGGGTCATTAAGCCCCAAAAGGAGTGGCTGGTTAATTGTAATCTTTGAGCGCTGGAACAACAGCAACACTGTGGTGAACTCTCCCCCCCCCCCCATGGACACACAAGTGCACACGCACACTGCACTGCCCACTTTTGAGAATAAGTTAGTTCAAGCTGCTGTGTGTCAAGTAGCTTTGCCACTCACTTGTCCACGGCTGTGACCAATAGCTGCTGATCAGGAGTCATTTCAGAGAACAACTAATTATACTAAGATCTTGCATCTTTTTTTTAATTTTTTTTTTAAATATCAGCTGAAACATTTTGTACTATTTTGCCTGCATCTGTTGGAGTCTGTTGATTTTCCTCCATGCCCTTTATCACAGCCTTACTTACTGAAATTAAATAAAATGATTAGAAAGGAGGCAAAGGCATCTTTCTTCCTTCTATAAAAACACTCAAATCCCTCAAAGATATCATTTCTCTTCTGTGTATAACTTGCAGTATATAAAGCAGGTGGTTTTTTTCTTTTTTTTTTTTTTTGTTAATTCTTGCCACAGGAATGTTGTCTTGTTTTGCAGTCTTGATTCCGCTCTGTGGGGTCCTTTTTGTGCGTTCCTGTGAGGAATGCCTGGAATGGCAATGTTATAACACAGACACACATCACATGGGACATGCCAAACAATAAACGAGTAAGCGACTGATGCAGCAAGTTGATATTAAACCCAGGTGATTGCATGTTTTTCACCCTGGTTTAGCTGTGGAGACTACTGTATATTTGCTGTGAGACCTAATTGCTACAGGTCCAATTGTTGACAATTATTGTTGCAATAGTTTTTGTTTTGTTTAGGCATTGTTTAGGCTTTGGAAGTGGAAAGTGTGTAGTCAGTGCGGAGTGTACTGTGTGCACCCCTTGCACCAAGAACTGGCCTCAATCACCAAAAACATGGCTGGCAGCAGGGGGTAGACCCAGTGCAGTCAGCAATGACTTTGTGTTAATACCTCCTTCAACCACACATACAGTTGCTCAACCCCCACTGCATTTTTATTTTACTGGCAAAATTAAAAATGTTCAGATGTTTGCAATAAACAAATTACACAAAAACAGTTTAAATAGTTAAATAAAACTAATATTACAAGGATTTTATCCAAATTCAACACAAAATCCTACTTTCAATGACTACTGCATGTTTTAAGATGATTTAACCCCCTGAATAGAATTCCTCATAAGAGCACACATACAAACCATGTGTTGCCCCTAGGGCTTCATTAATTGCATCAGCTGTTCTTGATATAGATCATCTCAAATACCTGGATTGTTGATGACGATGTTTGATTGCATCTTTAAGAAAATTGTCCAAAAATTTCAGAAAATAGGTAGATCATTGTCTTGCACAAACAAGGAAAAAGGTACAAAAAGATAGCAAAGGCACTGAATGTTCCTAGAGACGGAGTTAGAAGTAAAGTATGCATATTCAAACTTAAAGGAACAGTGGCTACACTACCTTGATGTGTCAGAAAGAGGAACCTATCAATGCCTGCTACCAGAGTCCTGAGGAGGCAGGTGGTCAAAAACCCTTGACTGGGCAGCAGGCTCTGAGGTTTCAGTTTCCACAGTAAGACGCATTCTAAACTCTGAAGGGCTCCATGCAGAAACTCCAAGATGTACACCACTACTGACCCAAAAGCACAAGAAAAATCAGCTCCAGTTTGCTCAAAACTTTAATATACTGAATAAACCAAAGAGATTTTGTGATTCTGTTCTGTGGGGCAATGAAACAAAACTGGAACTTTTTGGGCCGATGGTATGTTTGGAGGAAGAATGAAGTATATTCAGAAAAGAAGCCCCCGATTCTGGGGCTGCTTCTTCTGGCACTGGAAACCTGCAGCGTGCAGAGGGCAAGATGGATTCAATCAAGTATCAGGAAATTCTGGGAGAAAATATCCTGCCATCTGTGAGGAAGCTGAAGCTTGGGTGTCATTGGACCTTCCGACAGGACAAAGATCTACTTCAAAGTCCACCAAGGCTTGGTTTCAGAAGAAGTCCTGGAAGATACCAGAGTCATCACCACAGTCGCCAGACTTGAACATGGTTGAAAATAGAGGGATTACACAAGAATATTGTGAACTAGAGGCCTTTCTCCATGAGGAATGAGCTAAGATCCCTTAGGAACGCTGCCAGAAGTCTGTCTATGCATCACATTTGCAACAAGACATAACAGCAAAGGCTGCTCTGCTCAGTACTAAAGATGCTTGTCATGAAGGGGTTGAATAGTAATAGTAGCAAAAGTGGCATTTTGTGTTGAATTTGGAGAAACCACTTGTAGTATTAGTTGTGTTGCTTTAAATTGTTCTTGTTGGATTTGTTTATTGCAAACAGCTGGTAGTTTGTACATTTTGCAAATAAATCAAATTTTTAGTGGGGGTTGATGAAGTTTGATTGCAACTGTAATTAACACCTGAACTTTCCTTTTATGGATCAGTTAGTACTGCTATATGCTGTTTTTTATAACGTTTTACTTTTTCCCCATGAGGTTTAAAAAAAACTATTCTCTCTCTCTCTCTCTATGTGTGTGTGTGTCATTTTCCCAGAGAATTATAGGCCTGCTGCATTATGTACTGTAATTTGTTGTTGTATAACATTTGCACATGTATACACTGATGGCTATTGTACATGCATTTTCCTTTACAAAGTATAATGTTACACTGTCACTGTGCTTTGTGCACAATTAATCCATAGCTCGGCGTACACTCGTACACATTGTGCCAGCGTGCACAATGCTGCGTGTACAGTCCAGCTGAACCTGATCTGTTTGATCTTGGACAGTAGATGTTAACACAGCATGGGAGTGTGACACTCCTACTGTACCCGTCAGCGTGGAGTGTCACCTCACG
Organism: Brachirus orientalis; assembly: GCA_016785285.1. NCBI lineage: Eukaryota > Metazoa > Chordata > Actinopteri > Pleuronectiformes > Soleidae > Brachirus > Brachirus orientalis. Next base: position 3,440,995 of record JAFBJR010000099.1, on the reverse strand, counting down.
GTGGCCTGTGCATCTTTAGCTAGCACGCAATCCTCTGTCAGCTGCTGTCAAGACACTGCAGGTGCTTTTTGCGCCAGCTTTCCCACACTGAAGGGCACTGGGGGGCATGGACACCTTAGCTGCCTATTCAGCCAACACACTGCATAGGGCGGGCAAGCAGGGCCGGGCCCCTCCCCTCTCAATAGCAAAGGGCAGCTCCTCTCTTGGTAGCCCAACAATGGGCATTGCTATCACTGCCTGGCTACACAAACCAGGGCGGGGACCCGCCAAGTGCTCATAAAAGACCCTGTCACTTTGACACTGGCAATCAGAGAGCTTGCCTTTATGAAAACCATCAAGAGGAAAATAGGGCTTTCTTTTTGTCGCTCCACATTTCCTGCTCACTTCCCTTTGTCACTGGGCTCACCTGTGCCTGATGTGATATGTTGTTGACTTTGTCAAAAGCTTGGTTGTTAGGTTGTGAGTGGTCTCTGAGTGGATCTGTGGTTTTCAGCTGTGAAGATGGAACACTCAAAAAGGCTGCCAGTCAGTTAGCTACTTCATAATGTTTTAATATAGCGGCCCTTAGTTCATTTTAATTGTTACGTTTTTTTAAAGAAAGAAGTTAAGGAATATTTTATGAGCTGAGATATATAGTCTTGGTGCATCCTACAGCTCAATGTAAATGCTATCATAAGCATAAGTTTGCTTAGCAAAAGCATCAACAACGCTTTGCAAAGGAAACCAGATTTTTATGTCTTTTGTTCCTTTACTAATATTGTAAATAATTTACATTCACACCATTTACAGTATACAGGACTTTACACCATTCCTGATCAATATACTGTTTGTAGGTCTAAAATGCCAGTTTCATTGGTTCAGGGTTTTTGTTTTAATGTGTTGGTATAAAGTATTTCCACACAGCATTTGACTCCTAAGACAGAAAGAAACTCTGTGAAATCATGGCTGCCAGTTGGTACAAGGAAAAACTGATTTTGGCTACTGACTATAACAAATGACTAATGCACCAAAATCTACATTAGCTTCAGTCTACTCCATCTTAAGAACATCTCTGCAGCTCTATCTTGCCATGAGACAACATTATCCAAAATATAACTGGTTTGTGTTTCTTTGTTACTTGTTCATTCCCCTGCACCAAAGTCCTTACTGACAATTTTATATCACAGCATACATAAGTTGTTGATCCACTGCTGCCTACAGTGGAGCTTCCATGCGTGTTGTTTTGTGATTGTGATCCTTGAAATCATTACTTTCAACTGATCTCAGTGACACAAACTAACAAAACAAGCCAGCAGTAGAAAAGCACCTCCAGTGTCCCCATGAGCTAAAAATGGGACACAAGCAAAACAGACTTTAGCCACCGAATAAAAGGATGACATAACAGAATCTGTATCTACATCTTAAGTGTAAGCTATCTTAGGGAGATTCTTTTTTTCCTGATTATTTTATGACATCATTTTGATACTGGTACTGTAATGTAGCCCATATAGTGAGGCCTTGACAAAATGAGGAAATATAGTTTTGACCGAATGAAGCACAATATTTTTTAAATTGCAAAGGTTTGGGTGGATGGCATACATAGAGTTCGGGAGTATCACACTAGATCTTTGGTTATAAGATCACCCAACAAAAAACATAATCATTTAACAAAGATAATGTCAGGGACTGCAGCTTTGAGAATGTCTGAGATTGTGTCTGTGTAAGTTTGTGCTTGTTGGTGTGCCTGAGTTTACCTTACAGGCTGGGTGGGACCTCAGATTGTTCAGGTTTTCCCGCCTCTCACTTCTGCACACCTGCTGCTGACATGGGTAATCACCACCTGCAGTATATAAACCTGCTGCTCCGCCTACTCTCCAGAGCCCATGCCAGCTATCTAGTCAGAGGACAAACCTATGGAACTGGTTCCGGCACGACTTTTTCTGGAAGAGTTATTCCACAGGGAACATGCTGGTGAGTGTCTGTACTGCAGTCAGTCTGGCCCTTTTTTTTTAGCCTCTTGCCCTGTCAACCAAAAGACCAGGCAACCAGTAGTTGTGTTTGTGTACTGGCAAGCCAGGAGAAGGCCACATATTCGAAGCCCCACCTCACTGTTCTAACCTCCGTGGTTCCTCTGTTCCTGTCCAAGTTCTCACTGACTCAGGTACCAAGGACAATCCTACTGTATATGGAATTAGAACTAGCCAGGTAATTTGACAGTCCCCAAAATGTTGGGACCCTCCTAAAACTGCCCATGTGCATCAACGGACTAATCCTCACCAAGGTAACCCATCGAACCAAGCTCATTTCATTACATCTTATGCAACATTTCCATTTTCCATTAGTTTTGGGTTACACTTTTCTAAAGACTGATGATAATCCCCACTTGGATTGGGCTACAAAGAAGGTGGAGAATTGGAGTGATTTGTCATTCTCCCAACTATTCCAATGTTCCTGAGGACTATTGTGACCTTCGGGACATTTTCAGCAAGGACTGGACAACTTCTCTTCCACCTTCCATATGATTGTGCCACTGACCTACTCCATGGTGGGTCCCTGCCTTCCAGTCGCCTCTATAGCCTGTCACACCCTGGCAGAAGGGCAATGGAGAAGTACATTTCTGACTCCATAGTTTTGGGTATTATTTGACCATTGACTTTGTCTCTGGTTGCAGAGTTTTTCTTCATTGAGAACAAGGATAAAAACTCAGCATCTGAAGATCTGCAGGATGTACCCACCGTCTCTACCCTGGACCTGCAGAATACCTACCATCTGCTCTGCTTCAGGAAGAGAGGCAAATGGAAGACAGAGGATGTTTAACACTCCCCAGGACTCTTGAGTATCGAGCAATGCACGTTTTGCCTCACCAATGCACCCACAGTTTTTCAACCTCTGGTTGATAATGTGCACCTTAAAATCCCATTTATGTCCACTCCTGTTCTCATCCTACCCAACCTTTCCAAGCAATTTTTGGTTGAAGTGGACGCTTTCGCTCTGGTGACAGCACTGGTCTTTCTCAGCGATCCAGCCCAGAGAACAATTACACTCTTGTGCTTGTGTTTTTTTTACATTTTTTTTTTTGAGAAGCCTCTCCACAGCTAAAACAGAGTTGCTAGCGGTGAAGCCGGCCATGGAGGAGTGGACACACTGGCCTCAGGGAGCAGAGGTTCCGTTCACTGTCTGGAGCTGGGAGATGGAACACCTCGTCAAAAGGGCCTATCGCCAGCAACCACACCCATGTATGGTCCGCCAACCCCCTATTTGTTCCCAACTCTGTCCACTCCCAGGTTCTGCACTTACTTCCATACAACTGCTGCTGATATGGATAATCCCCTCCTTCACCACTTGCAGTATATAAAGTCCAGTCTGAGTTTCCATTCTCCACCAAATTGTCATTGCTACTTGGTGTGTTTTGGCAGAAAACTGAGAATGTTATTCAATCTCAGTCTAGATTAGTAAACCTGTCTCTTCATGTGCTTGAGACCATGCTCTGTTCACAACCTACCTTGCCCAGCCTGCTGTGTTCATGTGAGTCTGCTCCACTGCCACTTTTCCCCTCGACATCTGTGCCATTCTCTGGAGAAAGTCACTTCATCTGTTCCTGAACACTCACTTTAGTGCTATTAAAGACTTTGGACTATTTGTCAGCTTTGCAGTGTCTGCTCAGTAGTCCTAATCAGTAATAGATAACAACATTAAGGTAGGGGCAGCAAAAATGAATCGATTAGTTGATTTATGAGTTGCTAAGCATCTTGAAATTAAATAAAAGTCTGGGGGTTTTTCTGATTTTTGAAATTCATAAATGTGAAAAAAAGAAACCCCATAAACTGAATATCCATGGTTTGTAGAAAAAAGTAACTGGGGGGAAAAAATCAACAGATTAAATTGTATCCGATGTTTTTAAGCCAGCAACTTTAACTTTTATTTTATTGCTGTATGGTTGTATGGTTGGATGTTTTTATACGTATTGATTATCCAGTGTGAGCCAAGGGATACTTGAATTTACCCAAGTGGATAAATTAAATACTGTATATCCCCTCCTTTTTTTCAAAAATAATTTGTTGCAGCCGGGGATTGAAGATCAGGAATTCAATATTCATCAGCAGACAGGGGGCTTTTTCAGCCTGCCTTATTTATATCAATATATACAGTATAACATACAGTATATAGGAATAAAACTGCATACATATTAATTTATTTAGAATTAGAATACAATAGAAACAATGGACACTTTCTTGTGCTTACATGAACAAACCATTTCTTCTCTTGTAACCTGACACTCTTATTAAAAGCAGATGAAAGTATGTCAGTTATTGTACTGTATATTGGATTCTGCACAGTACAAAAGCAGGATGTGATCTTTTATGCTCTTTTGTCGCATGCAAAAGTGCATGTTGAGTATATGCAGTGCGTAGACTGTGGATTAGTTTAGTAGTAGTATTTGACTTACAGCAAATGATGACTTTAACCCTGAGGGATCTTCCCCCACAAATAATTACTTGATGTTGGTGCCAAGATGGCAAACAATGTGTCCATTCTCTTTTTTAGCTCTTAATATTTCTTGCCGTGGGCACTTCCATGGAAAACCTAATTACAAAACTGAATATTATCCTCACCTCTTTGGCTCCCTCAAAAAAACCCATGGGGGATTCATTAATGCATAGATTTGTAATTGTAATGTGATTTGTTCCACTTGTGAAGCTGTCAGGAATCTGTGGCTGGAAACATTAAGCGAGCTTTATTTCCACTTTTGCAATAAAATGTTGCAGACCAGAGTACATAAAATCCTTCATTTACCCGATTCTCAAACTGCCACTTGTGGAGTCACACCATCAACTGTAAAGTGCATAAAAAAAAAACAGCCCTCCATGACTATTTTAGGATCCCTTAACACATCTAGCGATACATTTATGAGGATAAGAGTCAAAGCTCCACTCTTCTTATCCTGGCTGCATGTGGAAAAGTCAGAGTTTAAATGCGGCACCAGTATTTGTTTGTTCTTTCATTGTGTACGCGAGCCACCATGTCTCATGCAGAACTCAGTGGGGGCTATAAAGCAGCTTCTAAAACAGCACCTCACTGTACAGGTTTAGCACTGTTGTCATTTTCATTAGGGGGAAAATGTTTTTTTTTTTGCAACTGCTCCTGAGGCTCCGATGAATGCCTTGTATGTTGCCAGTGTCCCTGGTGGCACCATCATAAATGTTATAAGCGTTTTCCCCGTCTCTGATTGCTCAGCTACATACAAGCCGTTATTCAATTTGATCCCTTGACAAATGTCTGACAGGGAATTTCAGCATCATGCCACGTTTCATTCAAGCTTCCAAAACACAGCCAGCTATCTGTTCAAGACTGACGAGTGTCGTTTCCTGTATGGTTCCAGCTCTCATTTGAACATATTAATCCTGGAGTCTGCTCAGGCCAGACTGGCTCCTGCTCAGGAATCAGCCAGACACAGAGTATTGTGTGAGCCATGCTCAGATTTGGCACACTCAATTATTTTTTATTATTAAGGGCAGCTTGTTGACTTCGAGAGACCACTCTTGAGGGCCTCACTTGTTTTGAGAACATGAGTGTTGTTGTTCGATGAGAAATGACTGCGATAATTATTTGTCAGTGCTCATATTAAAACAAGGTGGTTGGATAGGACTCGAAAATCATTAATGTTCCCCAAGGGACAAGTTTGTTTGCGACATACACTACCAGTTCATGACTACTTACATTGTAGATTCTCACTGAAGGCATCAAAACTATGAATGAACACATATGGAATTATGTAGTAAACAAAAAAGTGTGAAATGACTCCAAATATGTTTTGTAGTTAGATTCTTCAAAGTGCTTTGTTGACAGCGCTGCAACCCCTTGTCCTTCTCTCAGTGAGCTTCATGATCTGGTCACCTGAAATGGTTTTCACTTCAGGTGTGCCTTGTCAGGGTTCATTTGTGGAATTTCTTCCCCTATTAATTAATGGGGTTGGGACCATCAGTTGTGTTGTGCAGAAGTCAGGTTGGCACACAGCTGACAGCCCTTTTTGACAACTGTTAGAATTCATATTATGGCAAGAACCAATCAGCTAAGTAAAGAGAAACGACAGTCCATCATAACTCTAAAAACTGAAGGTCAGTCTGGAAAATTGCAAAAACTTTAAATGTGGTAGTGTAAGTCAGACACCATACAAAATGCACAATACATACACATGTGCAATACCTAAATTGATTTAGATTCATAGCCTACATTCTGACTTGCAGGGCCTTCACAAGAAAACCTAAGCTCTGCATTCAGCTTAGAGTGACCTACAAAGCACCAAGTTTGATCTTAGCTGTCCCCACACTAGAAAACTACTGTCGATGACTGCCTATGTGCCTATAGCATACTTTATGGACCTCTATTTCAGATTTAAAGGCAAGTTCTTGTTTGAATATGTTTGATTAGTATTAAAAAACATTCTTCATTGAAACTAAATGTTATGTTTTGAATAATTGTTGTATTTTAAGGAGCATTTCATGATTTATGCTTCAAAAAAAATGTATTCTTCATTCAAGCTCTTTTCCCACCACTGGGTCCAGCAGAAAATGAGGAAAAATATCAAACAGCAAGACACAACAGATAAAGTGCATAGGGGAGTGGTAAAGGAACATTTTGTGTCTTGGCCTTTATGTGCACACATTCAGGTCCACAGCCGTGTGCTCTTAGAACTCTGGCAAATGCCACTTTTATTCCATGCTGGCCACACGTACAAGTGCACAGCTACGAATAACTAAATAAAATTAATAATTCTTTCAAAGTATTAATTGAATGAATTTATTTATTTGGATATACATGGTGTACTGTATGTAATCTTTTAGTCTGCAATCTTTAGTATTGTCCTCAATCCAAATAACACAACACAAGCACGGAGGGCAAACCAATGCCAAGGCCACTCATTTTCCCACAGTGTTAATATACTCCTTTATATACTAATGTACTCTAATATACTAATTTACTAATATACTCTGTTTTCTTAAGAGACAAACTATAATTGTCCACATTATTTGCCTTATAAAGGCTAATTCATGGGGTGCAACTGCAAAGAGACACACAAAATGTGCAATGGTGATCTTAATAACTTTTCTAGGGAATGTTGTCTTTTTTACATTTTTAAAGGATTATGTGTCTGTAGCCTTGGGGTGAAAAGGATAGAAATGTGTTCCTTTTTTGCTTTTCTGATAGTCTAAAGGTACATTTCTGGCATCTCATACACAATATTCTACTAGTAATGGAACTCCAAATGTGTAAAATTACAGTTACAGGAATGTTCTTATCTTGTTCCCCTATTTTTGAGTGTGTACACCTATCTTGTACTTTCAAAAATAAGTGCAAATATGTTTGCCAAGGAATATGAATTAAAGTGAAGGAGAATGAGGAAATGAATGAAACAGTAAAAGTACAGGAAAGGGACCAATGTCTCAGTTTCAACATCTGATATGTTGTTTATGTTCTACTAATTAGGGCTGTTATTGTTAACGTGTTGGGGCTGAACTCCAGCAAAATGCAAATACTGCTGCATTAACATTTCTGAACTTGTGTTGCCTTAGGCTTATTGTGCTTCTTTAGATAGAGATGCCAGAAACATACCTTTAGACTATCAGAAAGGCTTCAACAAATAATTAAAATAAAAGAATGAACACATTTCTATCCTTTTCACCCTAAGGCTACAAATGCCTAATTAAAAATGTAAAAAAAGGAAAATGTTCCCTAGGAAAGTTATTAACATCACCATTGCACATTTTGTGTGTCTCTTTGCAGTTGCACCTCATGAATTAGTCTTAATAAGGCTAATAAGTAATTATTGATCATGTGGACAATATATATATATATATATATATACACGCGCACACACACACACACACACACATTTATATATATAAATATATAATGAATTATTAATTTCATTTAGTTTATTATTGGCTACAGAATTGTAGCAGCTTTTTCTGGGGTCCACAGTGCAGAATTATCTGTCATTACTATCATCAATCTGACACTTCTTTTATTGATGATCCATGATCAGAGCCAGGTAAACCCGTTCACATGAACATACAATTCAATGTTGTACAAAAATGCATAAATGCAAAGTTAAAAAAAGGAAATTAAATTTAGCACAGTACTAGTACTAGTGTCTTAGAACTGCACTTTGAGTCAGTTATTTATTTTTCCCAGAATAAATGGCACTGAATTTTTTTGGGCCAGTTTAATGCTGGCAGTTTTGGCCAGCCAGCAATGGCATCACATAAAGCTAAAAACTAAAAAAAGCAGTAAAACGTTAAATAAATATAAAATATGTTGAGCAATGCCTTACTTACGCAATGACTTGTTGAAAGTGACCTTTAACCTTCAACCCATCATTGCTTCCAAAGCTCATTATGTAACGTTGACAAGCAACGCGCCCCAACATTAACTTAATTGTCATCTTCAGATGTTCTTCTGTGAAGTGGAGGAAACACTTTAAGGAAAGGAGTTAGAAAAAATTTACTTTGTGGAAAAAAGACAGACCTTGAAGATATAGTTCCAGCTATTGCTGTCATCCAAGTGTTTATTTAACTAACTAGGGCTGCAATTGATATTGTTTGGTCTATAAAAACGTTGATCAGAGTTTGCCATATCTTAAAATGATGATGATCTCAAATGTCTTTTTTTTTGTCCACAAACCAAAACTATTTTCATTTAAATGATTTCTTTGTTATATGGAAACCAGAAAATATTCACATTTAAGAAGCAAAAAGATCCAAAAAGATCAAAAAGATGTTTTAATTGTATGTCTAAATAAAACAAATAAATGTGACAGGGTTTAGCCAAGACATGCTGACAGGCAACAGTAAAAATAAATAAATATTGTAGTTGCTTGAGCTAATATGTAGCAAAAAGTTGCAATACAATGATAGTTGCCCAATCTGGCAACTAAGATGTTTTGCTTCTAGTGCCAAAAGGCCACTGTTACCACATGAATTTAACCAAAACTGTTAATGATTTGCACAGAAGAGCATCTTTTTCATATCTGATCTGTACCTTCCTGCACAGAAAACATAATCTTACATTAAAACTAGGCCTTTTTCTTTTTTCACCTCCCAAGGTGAAGTGTCTTCAATGATCTAATTGGGCCACATACCATTTGCACGTGCTTAATAATTTACCCAGAGTAAATAGTCTCTTGTCCAGTGTCATGCTTGACTGGGCAAGCACATTATCTCCACTGACACATGCAGTCCACAAAAATCCCCGTTACCACTATATGTTGTCCTTTATGTCAACGTCGCACTCCTCATCTGTCAAGCTAACAGTGCATGACAACACGAAACCCAGAGCATAAAATAAAAACATCCTCTGGGGGGGGGGGTAACATAATTGCAGTTCCTGTGGTTGTAGGCGATTGTGAGAGGATTATAGAAAAGGTAGGAGGGATGTAATCTGTAATTACTTTATAATTGCATCTTTATTGTCTCTAATTGCCATTATGCCACGAACCATGACTGACAAACATGGACCAACTTAATCACATGTAATTTTCACATAAACGGGGAAAATGTGACAATTCTATTTATGGTTCATAGAAGAAATGTTCTAAAACATGACTCATGGTTCACCCTGTTAAAAGCTCCTAAAATAACTTTTAAAGCGGAAGTGTGTAACATTTAAATAGGAACAGATAACCCTTAGATTCAATCACCTGTCAAATTAGTTCACACAGTCCAAAAACATACAGATTTGGGGACTAGGTTAATTGGACACTCTAAATTGCCCGTAGGTATGAATGTGAGAGTGAATGGTTGTCTGTCTCTATGTGGCCCTGTGATGGACTGGCGACCTGTCCAGGGTGTACCCTGCCTCTCGCCCTATGTCAGCTGGAGATAGGCACCAGCGCCCCCCGCGACCCCTAGTGGATAGAGAGAGAGAGAGAGAGAGAGAGAGAGAGAGAGAGAGAGAGAGAGAGAGAGAGAGAGAGAGAGAGTGTTGATGATGACAATTCTCAGTATAGCGACATTTCCACACTGCAAACAGGAAGTGATTTGTTTTATGCCAATACAGGAGGAGGACATGTCAATGGCTAATACACAAAAAAGCTGACAAATAATTTCATAAAGTGAAATTGCTAAAAAAATTACATTTTGTCCCTGTCCCTGCTTTGCTGGTGTATACACACAAACGCTCCCTCGGTCAGGGCTGATATTGTTGCTTCTTTGAGCTCATTTTCAGGTGAAGGATGTAGCATATGAGTAAAGTTAAATTAATTCTCTTTACAAAGACCAAACAGCGGCAGAATAATAACTAAAAGTTACATACTGCAGCTCTTCTACTTGACCTTTGACACTATTTAAAAGTCCAGTGACTAAGATTTAAGTAGGATTATTTACATTTGGCAGAAATTAAATATAAAATCAATTAATTTCTGATGCTTTTTCAGAGTGCGCAATCACCTGAATGTAGAGATTGTTGTTTTCATTACCTCAGAAAGAGCCTTTTATATTTACATCAGGGATGGGTCTTCTTTATGGAGGCTGCCATGTTGGACCACTAAGTTCTTTATGGACAAACTAAGCACCTTTTGAGTTTAAATTTTTATTTATATTGCCTCACATTAGCTTTTATGTATATTATTTATTGTTTTTTCTTTATTATCCTGTACAGCACTTTGCTCTACTATGGTTGTATTTAAGTGCTTAACAAATAAAGTTGGATTGGATTTTGATGCCAAAGGCAGACTCTTCAGACAGTGAACACCTGTATATTGTGTTATTACTGGCCATATGTCCAGTGTAAGTAATTAGAAGAACCTGGTCAGAGGTTTGTATCTGCTCTTTTTCAGTGATTTGTTTTGAGGTGTAAAAGCAATAGACCAGTGCCATCTCCCATTCCCTTTAAAAGACAGGTGTTAGGTCTTTTAAACGGGTTGATTTGGAGAGGAAATAGGTCTTATTCTGTGTTGTTCACCATTATTGCTTCTCTTCCCTGTTTATAAGTGCACATAACTAACTCGATAATCAACAATAGTGCACCACTGACTTCAGGATTACAAATAGTTGCTCAGCTGGGTGAAAGAGCATTGGTCAATCATAAAGTGTGAGCGCTGGACAGGAAAAGTAACAACTGTGTCCATCTGGAACTCACAAAGACCTTTAGGTCCTCCTCTGGCTCTCTTTTGCACAACACAGTTGTTGGAGTTGGGCGTAAAGTTTCATAGCTGGACTCATTCATCGAAATGTGGGACATGGTAGCTGGGGGGGGGGGGGGGGGGGGGGTGGACTGTTTTTGCTGTGTTGACCTGAGTAACCTCAGTGACCCCTCATCCCATGTTCCCTTGATAAGTGTTGCCCTCCCCAGTGGTAACAGAATGGTCAAACATTATGTCAAGGGTAATTAAGGTCCAAATGCTCCTGACCCTGATATAATCCCCTTTGAAAGGATCTCCAACTGTTTGCTGTGATTAACAAGGACTGCTGCGCTGGGAGGATCTGCCACTGGTGAGAAGGCTTTATTGGGCCTCTTTTTTTTATCACCACATAAAGTGGACTCTAAGAACTTCAGAAGATGTACACAGTTCTGTGAGACAAGTCGGAAATTTGAGCAGTCATTGAAAATAAGCAACCAAATGGTGGCCTGGTTACTAACTTCAGAAGTTGTAAAAGATTCCCTCAGGTTGGAGCTCCCTTGAAAATGCCTGCAAGTCATGTAAGAAAGTATGCTTCTGCAGCTGCTAAGGGTTTTTTCTAATGCCCATGACTCATGGATGGTGGTGAACCATTTTCTTTTTTCAGAATGCTTTGGAAAGTTCAAACAGCTTAGAAAAACTAGTTTGATCTGCTGAGCTGCAACATTTTGATGAACTAGATTCAATTAAACATGTGGAACGGTTTTTCAAAACTTTGTTTATCACATGTTTAAGTGGCAGCTGTTAAAAAAAGTGTCAGCGAATGCTGTACAAAGCAGATTTTCTGCCCTGTTATTTTCTAAACACAACATACTGAAAAGAGATTAGGCTAAAAACATCAAGATCTGTCATGCATTGTGCAGACAGCAGGTCCCAAACCTTCGCCTTGACCATAACATCAAGCTTTAACTGCAGCTGTGGGCCCGTGTGGCACGCAAAACCCCTCTCCCACCACAAACCCCAACAACACCCCATCCTGGACTTACTCACGAACAAACATTAACCCCCATCACACATGCCACCATCCTTCCATTAGGAGACTCGAATGACAGACTGTCCTTGCTATGTCCACTAACGGTCACTTTAATGCTCTGGAGGTCACAGGATTAGTCTCAGGGGGTCATCTTCACAGGGCAGGAGTTTTTAATATTCATCCTACAAAGAGGTCAGTGTCCAAGGGCAGGAGAGCTGGTGGGTGCTGCGACTCCCCCCCCACATGCACACAGAGGCCTAAGTATGTCCCCCTCTACGCCCCTTACCCTTATCCCAACTCTCAACCCATTCCCTCCCATCTCCTTGAAAGCCCCCAAGTCTCTCTCACACATCCGCACACACACGCACACACATACACACACACACACATGCTCTACCCGCCCCTCCAGCAGGACAGCAGCACCCCATCCATCCTTTATCTCTGGGGGCAGCGTAAGTCATGCAGAACTCACGAGAGGAACATGCTGAGTGTGAGCTCATCGGATTAGGCTTCAAGATAGGGCCAGTGTGCCTCATAAAGAAGCAGCATGCCTTCCTCGGCCTCGTGTGCCTTTTCCTTCATAGCCAACATTTGCACAAATATGGGCAGAATGGGAAGATATATGTGCTTCAAATAAATCCAACCACAATCCCATATAAAGGAAAGGATTAGGCCTGCAGTCATTAGTGGACATAATTGTCAATGTCCAGTATAAATTTACATCAGAAATTTAAAGTCAACAATTTAACGTCACCTTTAATTTCATTGCGTTCCAGAAATGCTGTATCCCAGGCTAGCCATTGTTGTGTGTGTTGTATGTGAGGTTGCTCCAAGTTTCTTTGTTGGAAATATAAGCTTAGGGAGTCTTCACACTGAAGGAGCTCCATATGACCTCGAGGGCAAGTTGAGGAACTTGTGGGTTGATGAGGAAACCACAATATTCCTCCACTATGATAAGATGACACTAGGACGCAAGATGCTAATATCAATACAACATATAGTAACAGCTCCCTGTGGTCTTTATTTTCGTCATCAAAATGCGACTTGTTATCCTTCTGTGGTGTCACGGACTTTGGCACCACCTACTGCTTATTGTGGTGAACGAACAATATTTGCTCTGCGGCAGTTGGTGGAGATGCAGACAAATGCACATTTTCTTTGGAGAATCTTTAAAAATGTAATACATGAAAACCCAGCTATTGTCAGTGGTAGGGAATATGAACCTCCCTTTATCTACTTTGTGACTACAGTAACTGTGGCAAAAATTGATGTGTGAGTGACAACTTTAGTATGTTTCATTTCTGAGAATTTAGCATCTAACTATCCACAATAAAAGGGAAGGTTGAAGAGGCCCGTAACACTTGTCCACCTAATGTTAGTTAGTTTTCAGTTTTGACATATTTTATCACTTACGTTGTTTAATAGTCATTGGGCAGTACACAGTATCTGTGATCAGGTTTGATAAAATGGCCCCTGACGAGGTACCCATCCCCCATTGCTCCCTGGGTGCAGATAAGTGTTGCCCACTGCTCTTGCACCTGGGTTGTGTGTGTGCATAAATAAATAATTCTGAAAGGATACTTCTTTTTGAATAGTCACCTCACAAGTCTCCAGTTATGTTACAGGTGTTATTTGGCATAAAATGCATATTAAAACTAAACTCTACACCCTGTCATCAGCCCTTCTGGATATTTTCCATTTTCTTTGTCTGTTTCTGTAATAACATGAGCTTCAAAACGTAGAAATGAGCATGAACAGTAAACACGTATCAGCCCATTTCAAAGCAATTTCTTCAATAAGTGAAAAACAAGGGCATTACTGAGGGTTATTTCACATCACAGTGATAATTTGTGGTGATATGTAGGAATTGGGCTTGGTGAGATGAAATATCAAAAGGATAATAGTGCATGAAAAAGCGAACGTGTGTGGGTGCAGATATTGTACAACAGATCAAAGATGGCTCTGAGAGAGCTGAATTATCCCTCCTTGAATTACATTAGATTTGCAGATCCTGACCAATGATCTGTCTGATGCCCAAGTTCCTGAACAATCCAACTCTGTTAGAGTTTTGACGGAAGCAGCGTTGTGTGATGAATGGGGTGAGGTGCAAACCTTTTGAAGTGATAAACCCAAAAAAACTAAGTAGGCTGATGTGTGGCTGTGTGCCAAAATTTTCAAAGGAGGTGGTGGGGAGGGGGCGCAGCACATGATGGCTAATGGGTGATGGCTTTGATCATGCACCCAACAAAGGGCCAGATAAAATGGGTAATCAACACCTCTGACTGCAAGTCCAAATTTGCTCCTGTCATTGTCAATAAATGACCCACCATTAAAGAGCAACATTTGGCATTGTTGCACAACTCAGTGACACAGGAAGAGTGTTGCTGACACTGGGAGGTTGTAGTTATTCTAGCAGCGGCACGACCACCACCACCGGATGGGAAACCTTTTTTTGGCTTTTTGACCTTGCAGCTGGGAGCACATTGGGATCAGTGAGTGCCAAAGAGAGAGCAAGATGATGACCATGACTGAATAGTGTGGGGGGCTTAGACCTTAGTCTCTGAGTTGTGACCTTTGTTCTTCTCTGTGTGGACAATCTCCCACAGGCAGCACTCTGCTCCTGCCAAGTGAGAGAATCCCTCAGGCTGAATGTCCATGCCAAATCTCTCCACTGCTCCTGTGTTTACAGCAAACCTTACCTCAGATTTTAAGATTACTAAAATGTCTTCTTGCTTGTCTTCTGCTCAGTAGAAGGTAACAGTTCAGGAATTCCAACTTCTGGCAGAGCTGCCTCCAAAAATGGGGGTTTGGACTTTGCAAATATAAATATACTAAAACAGAAACAGATCCTTTGACCTTCATTCCAGTGACACTCTACAATAATCATCCCCTGTATTGTCAGACATACCTTGATAAGAACATGGCAAAAAATACAAAAGACCGTCTCTACATCACTACAATCATCTCCATTGTTACATTTCTTTCGCTCACGTTAATCAACTAAAAATCTATGATTACCATCGCTTGTGTGTGCGCTAGAGATGCACTTTTATCTTTTAATATCATTGCATTTAAAGCATTTGTGTTACATTTCGTGTAATTATACATTTGGTTTACACATACTAATAACCTTAACAATGCAAGATACAGTCACTTATGATAGCAGCCAGTGTCAAACACTTAGAATTAAATCCCAGTTAAATATAATATTTTATTTTATAATTAATGTGGTACCTTTATCAGAACTAAATGATTTTATCATGTGAAAAGCAGGAGAATACTGCACAAATTGCAATGTAGCTACAAATGACACTGTACTCTCACGTGCGTGTGTGAGCATGCCCACAGTTTAATGTTCTCACATTATGTAAGTGACCTGTCTCAGTACACAACCATACACTAGATTACAGCTTCTCACTGCCTCTTTAGATGACAGGCAGTGTGCGTCTATGTGTGTGTACTTGTACACTGAAATGAGAACATGAGAACAACATGAAAGTGATGACAATTTGGGTGTTTATGGGTTAAGACTTGGTTTTATGGTTAGATGTAGAAAAGGGTTAGACTTTTATTTGTGATGGTTAGGGTTAGGCTAAGGGCCTAGGGAGTTTATTATGTCTATGAGTGTCCTTAATAAAGACACTGTACAAGAATGTGTGTGTGTGTGTGTTCTCATATTTGTTACTTATTTAGGGCATTTTCTGGCATAAACACACTGACCTTGTCAGAACCAGTAGTACCAATGTTGACCAAAACTTGGTCCTAATGAGGCAGAACCTTATTTCTGAGGAACTGGTTACACTGCTAACATTTAAATTGTGGTAAGGTTAAGGTAAGTGGCATGAACTGTTTATGTTAATGTTTAGGGATAAAGCCTTGGGCAGGCTGTCCAAATGGATGGAAGTCAATGCAAGTCTTAAAAGAGATAGAAATGTGAGAATGTGTGTGTGTGTGCCTGCCTTTGTGTGTCATTTAATTCCCCATTGCCAGCATCAAGGTCAAGTTTCAGTGGCCACAAAAAAAAGCCCAGTCAAATGAAATACAGATATTTCTGTGTGTTTACAGACAACAACATGTGCCTGACCACAGGCCCACAATTGACTCAAGGAATGTGACAAATTTTAAATCAAGCTCACAGTCAAGCATCTTTATTGCACCGTTGTTTGATCAAAATTGGACTGTGAAGAAACTAGTTGCATTTAAAGTGGATGGAGAAGATTGTTCAGCCTTTTTTTCTCCACTGTCACTGTCAGGTTTCAAAGGATTTTTTTTTGTACAGTAAATAGGATGACAAATGATACACTGTGCATTTTGGAAAGTGATACTGTAGAGGATGTACAGTATGTATCCACTGGTGATTTCCTGTCATTCTTCAATGGCCATACATGATAATAATGGAGTTCATTGTTGTATTCCCCATTTTTACTGCCCTGTCAAAGTTTGGGTGTCAAATGTTTAAGTGTGACATTTCTCATGGGCCTTGGACGCCTCAGTTGTACACATACATTGAGATGTCAGAGATGTTGCATTGATTTACTGCTGTAAATTTATTGTTGTCATCTGAGTATGTGTTTCTGTGTGGATAGGACTTTTGAATGAAGAAGTTCACAGATACGTATGTACACACGGAAATGTAAAGTGACACTCACTAAAAATTAAGTACTCTACGTATGACTCCGCCCTGAAGCAGGCATTGATTTTATTAGGTGAGCTTTTGTTAAGTGGCTAGAATCAGTTTTTCTTTGCGTCACCAATAGCATGACTGTCTCTAACAGGCTATTTCAGTACCTCATACAACCACACTTCAAAAAAACCTGAACTATCCCTTTAAAGTTGGGCATAGATTGTGATTTTTTTCAATAGATTTGTAAACCTCCAGCTCAAACTGTATGACTAAATTGCATGCAATGAAAAGCCAAAGGTCACGATTTATGTGCGCACACTAAAGAGTTCAGCTGATTCGGCCCGTGGCTCTGCTTCAACACTGCGATACCCTCATGAGGGGTGACCAAAATTGCAAAACAGGTCTGAGTTTCATCCAACCATACGATTGCTGATCAGGAGCTGGTTGTGAGGAGTGAATCAGTGCACATTATCCCATGTATACTACTAGCCTGATCACAAAAAAACGAGTGAAAAATTGTCTCGAAATGGGCCAAAAATCGAGCAGTATATGCCTGTCTTAAGTGTGACTTTTCTCATGGACCTTGGATGATACACAAATTATCACATCTCTATGGCAACACACCGCTATAAAACAAGCTCTTCTGTTAATATGTAAAAGGAAAACATCCCACTCTCAGACACTAGTTGATGCGTCATCATGGCAGCAGCAGAGGAAGCAAAGTGCCTGAGTGTGTTCCAGTTGGTTTCTATTTAAATCACAGGTCCTAATATTTGGGTTAGAGACTGTAATTTTGTAATGGCTGTTTACATAGCTTTATGCCTGGCACACAGACATTGACAAGTTGGAACACAGACAACAATTTGACATTTGACAACTATTAGGTTAAATAGCAACAAATCAGTAACATGACTGGGTATAACAGGGGCATTTCACTGTATGTTCATGATCTTCAGGCCCTTAGGCAGCACTTAATTAAAAACAGGCATGATTCTCTACTGGAAAACACTGCATAGGCTCAGGAAAACTTCCACAAATCACTGTCTGTGAACATAGTTTGCCGTGCAATCCACAACCAAGTAAAAGCTGTACGATGCAAAGAAGAAGCTATGTGTGAACATGATCCAAAAAGGCTGCCATCTTCTCTGGGCCAAAGCTCATTTAAAATGGTCTGAGGCAAAATAGAAATATGGTCAGTGGTCTGTGAAATGTAAAAACTATAGATGCTGTGTCCTGTGAACTAAAGAGCAGCTGGTTATCAGCAGGCAGTTCAAAACCCTGCATCTCTGATGGTATGGAGTTACATTAGTGTCTATGGTGTGGGCAGCTTACACATCTGGAATGACACCATCAATGGTGAAAAGTACATAGAGGTTTTAGAGCAACATGTGCTCCCATCTAGACAACATCTCCTTCAGGCCTTGCATATTTCAGCAAGACAATGCTAAACCATATACTGCATCCATCACAACAGCATGGCTTCATTGGAGAAGAGTTGGGGTGCTGAACTCTTCTGCCTGCAGTCCAGACCTTTTACCAATAGAAAACATCTGAAAAATCCAGCAACAAGGCCCAGGACTGTTGAGCAACTAGAATCCTGCATCAGACAAGAATGGGACAACATTCCTTTCCTAAAACACTGGTTGTTAAAAGAAGAGGAAACACTACACAATGGTAAACTTCACCCTTTCCAACTTTTTTGAGATGTGTGGCTGCCATCAAATTCAAAAAGAGCTAATATTTTTCATAAAATTGTAAAATATCTCAATTTCAACATCTGATACTGTATGTTGTTCATGTTCTATTGGGAATAAAATATGGGTTTATGAGATTTGTTGCATTTTGTTTTTTTATACATTTTACATAGTGTCCCAACGTTTTGAAATTGGCATTGTATATGACCTAATAGACTGGGGGACGTCCCTTTCCATAACAAATACAAAAGGGTAACTAAGTGTAGGTCACCTCCATAGTTTACAGAAGGATGTAAAGATTAGGCTTATGATGTTGCTTTTTAGTTACACTTAGGCATTTCGGTACTGACTGTACCATTTTGGTGCACCACCCATGTTACACAGTCCTACTTTTTAATGGGCTTGATGTATTGCTTACACAAAATATGTGCTGTTCAAACTGTTAATTGAGTGACTGCAAAATAAAACCAACTTAATCTAATGATGTGCATTTATGAAAATTTGTATGTTAAAGTATAAATATTACCAGACTTTATACAACTGTGTGGACATAACAACATAATCGACTCAAAATTTTACATATATATTTCCATTTTGAATATTGCTTTTTTACATTTTTTACACAAGACTTGTGATCAAATTAGGATTATGTAAAATTAGACATGATTTATCATCTAATGACAGCTTGGATCATAAGAAGCTGCATTCAGACCAATTCCAGATAAGCCTGTGATGACAGAAACTGCTGTGTGTCCAGCACAACCTACAATTAAAGGAAATCCCTTCATGTTGTTTCATGAATTAACTTTGTGATACTGTTCTCACGCTGCTATATGATCCCACAAGAAGTGAATAAGCATCCTTCTGTTTTATTTTGTTTTAGCTCGACTGGTTGTTTATTTTAAGACCTGGAAATAGCTCACAAAGGTTACTTTGTCCAATATAATCAAGACAGCTATATTTAACAGATGATTGTATCTCTGGTTTCATTCAGGAACTGATGTTTAACATTAGCTCATTCATAACACGTCATCAACTCAATGGAAACAATGAATCAGCCTTCAGATGATAGGAAATTAATTTTTTTTATATACTACAAAACAGTCTTGTAGTCAATTTAGGTTCACACTTGTTTATTCTTTGACAACTGGTGATTTGAGTGATGTTTTAATTATTCAAAGAACTCAGTCATCATCATAAAATTCCCAGTCATCATAACTCACTCAGTCTTCATCTTGGAAGAGTGGAAGGATTGTGTTGTGATCGGCCAAACCACATATGAAGATAAGTTAGGGACATATTGTGGTCTCACTGAACCCATATACAGTATAATTGTTGTCAGTCCACATACAACATTATCGTGGAGGAACATGATCATTCCAAACCAGTGAGAGAGCGAGCAGCTGTTAACCATTGAAGCGTCTTCATGGTTTTCAAGGCACCTGTAGAG
The DNA here is from genome assembly GCA_016785285.1 of Brachirus orientalis. NCBI lineage: Eukaryota > Metazoa > Chordata > Actinopteri > Pleuronectiformes > Soleidae > Brachirus > Brachirus orientalis. Next base: position 3,421,099 of record JAFBJR010000099.1, on the reverse strand, counting down.
TGAAGACAAAGAGGGTTGAAATTCAAGAGTCTCACTGTCTTTTTAAATCCTTTGCATTGTTGTTATTTTGTATAGGAGGATATGAGGTGAACTAGACATAGTGATCTGATAGGCAGTGAGTTAACATGTGGTCACTGGAGACACTTAGTTATACCAGGTGCAGATTTAATATGGTTAATATTACTACTATCATACTGTACATTACATTTTAAAACCAGGCGTTGATGACATGAGCCACAGGAAGGAAGTAGTAATTTACGGGCAATTTAGAGTGTCCAATTGGCCGAATCCCCTAATCCCATGCACACACGGGGAGAACATTCAAACTCCATGCAGAAGGGCCCTTGTTCAGACTGGGTCACGTTGCACAGTGTTCTGATCGATGTTTGGTCACGGGTCATACCAGTAGTTTTGCCAGTCCCCTAGACAAGACATGGTGATCATTGTGAAAGACAAAAATATTGTATAGGCTGATTCTGGCATAAGGTAGTGGTGTATTCAGGTGTAAGTGTGTCTGTACGTCTATGTGTGTGCCTGAGGAGCCTCTGAGAGAGAGATGGTGCAAGCCATTTGTAGTCAGAACTCTCACAATTTCCGAGATCAAGGAATGTCCCTGAACTTAAATTTCCAACTTGGAAACACAACCTTCTGTTGTATTTGTTTCACAGTTTATACACATAGTGCTGTTTCATTTTTATCCGGAGACATGATGCTACGCTGCTTATGTGTGCAAAAATACCAATGTCGGGCATTGTTATTGACTGGTATTGCAAACATTGTCTTGTCCAAAATAAATACAACTTTCAAATGGAACGTGGTGAACTCGGGGGATGACGTCTCTCCCGGCTCCAAGTTCCAATATAAATGAAACTCTCTAGGAGACAAAGAAACTGGTGAGGTGAGCTTATGCCAATCATCTGTGCAGGACAACATAGCAACTCCTTCCCCACAGCTCCACAATCTGAGGACCTCCAAGAGAATTGAAGAGGTCATCCCAGTTCTCCACATTTAAGGGAAGAATTTCTAGTAAAAGTAATAGTAAGATGACATTGAAGAAATATTCAAATAAAAATACTCAAAAAAATTGATTTGAGCCAGCAGATACACATCATGTCACTGTATCGTAAAATGACAGTTTATCACTTTCTGACGACTTACACTAACATACCTCCCATTATGGGCCCCAGTCTTTCTTTGAGTGTGAGCGCACATCTGTCCATAGCTGAGATTTATTCCTTCTCCCCTTGGGAAGGACCACAGGGTACACATTCATCCAAATCCCCAACTCACTTTGTCCTCCAACCTGTCTCCTTTCATCACCCAGTCCCCCTAGGATGTCCAATATCCATTACTCAGTGGGACCACAGTGTCCTGCTAGCTGATCAGAGGTTTTACTGGCTGCTGCTTTGAATGCAGATACTGCAGGACATCGCTTCAAGAATCAGCTGTCACAACATTCATCAATACTTCGGGGAAAAATGTCATTTCTGTGTTTCAGCCATGTTTAAGCATGAAAATGGTTGATTTAGTACAAGTAACTGAATGTATGGATAGATGTGTGTGCGTGTGTGCGTAACCTGGTCGCACATATGTAGACTCTTATACGCACTCTTAAAAGTCCAGGGTGTAACATTTCCGTGGGATTATTTGCAAACGTGTACAACCCAAAAAGTTGAGACGGCGTATAAAAAGGAAATAAAAAGAGAATGCAATGATTTGTGAATCTCATAAACCAGTAGAACATAAACAACATACAGTATCAGATGTTGAACTGAGATTTCATTTCGTTTCATGAAAACTATTAGCTCATTTTGAATTCGATGGGTGATTGTTAACCATTGTGTAGCATCCCTTCTTCTTTTAGCAACTGTCTGTTATTGTCTGGAAAGTGAGGAGACCAGTTTTATGAAAAGAATTTTGCTCCATTCTTGTCAGATGCAGGATTCTAGCTGCTCAACAGTCCTGGGCTTTTGTTGCTTTCATGCGTAAAATGTTTTCTATTGGTGAAAGGACCGGACTGCAGGCAGGACACTTCAACACCTAGATTCTTCTCCTGTGAAGCCATGCTGTTGTGATGGATGCAGTATGTGGTTTAGCATTGTCTGAATTATGTCTGAAATATTGTCTCCCTGAAAGAGACATTGTGTAGATGGGAGCATATGTTGCTCTAAAACCTCTTTGTACTTTTCAGCATTGATGGTGCCTTTCCAGATGTGTAAGCTGCCCACGCTGTAGACACTAATGCAACCCCATACAATTAGAAATGCAGACTTTTGAACTGTCCGCTGATAACAAGCTGGATGGTCCCTCTCCTCTTGAGTCCATAGGATACAGCATCCATGGTTTCCAAAAAGAATTTCAAATTGATTCATCTGACCACAGAACAGTTTCCCATTTTGCCTCAGATCTTTTAAATGGGCTTTGTCCCAGAGAAGACAGCAGCGTTTCTGGAATGTGTTTATATATAAATGGCTTCTTTTTGGATAATACAGCTCTAACTTGCATTTGTGAAATACACACTGAACTGTGATTTCTGGACATGTTCCTGATTTGCAGTGGAATTATGCCTGCTTTTAATGCAGTACTGCCTCAGGGCCCAAAAATTACGAGCATCCAGTTTTGACCTTTGGCATTTCGCACAGAGATCCCTCCTCGTTCTCAGAACCTTTTGACGATATTATACATGTTATGTCCCTGGGTTTTGACTCAGGGGTTGAAGAGATGAACAAAAAAATATTTGTGTACAAGGATAGGAAACGAAGGGCAACAGAGACAGTTGAGACTTTAATTTAAAATGAATTACTGTTAATACTCAATTCAAAGCAAAAATTGAATAAACCTAAACTGCTGGTCTCTAAACAAAATTGTCAAACAAAAGAACCCAAAATGCCACCCAAACACCCTCCTTTCCACAGAAAAGAGTATGAAAGCCACTAATGTGTCACTAGGATGCAGAGGCTCTCAAAAGAGAAAGAGCAAGACTTTTCACCCTCCTTTTATTGTCTTCAAATGATGACAAACTCAACACACCTGTGGGCAGGGGGCGGAGAGTCAACCCTGAGGAGGAACACACACACCCTCACCAATATACCAACCAAGCACTTTTAGCACTTTGGTTGTAACAATACACTTTAGATGATGGGATCTTGTACCTTTCTTCCTGTCCTCTCTCTCTATCCTCATCTTGCAGGCTTATTATCATCATCATCATTATGCTATTTTTAAAGATGATATCAGTATAATTTCTTATCAATAATCTCTGCTACTTCTTGTATAAATGACATAGTTCTACGATATAACTGATTCAGAACTGTCCCGTCTAAACTTGAAACTAACCCTAACCCTGATTCTATGTTAGTGGTAATTATGTGTGACATCACCAGTAAGAATCCGAACCAATCTGAAGCCAATCTCACATGACCTGCAACCAGCTGTTAATCTGGTGTCAGCTCATGTGTCTTAATTTATGGTCTATTTTCCTCTAGTGGGGAACATAATTTCCAAAATCAACATTACGCCCAATTGAAGAAGACCCATAACTATTGATTGAGACGATTAACTCCTCAGGAAAATGTTTATCGTCTTAATAAATCAAGTGAGAAGTAGAAGCTGATATTTCAATAGACTATTTTCAACTAGATGAGTCGGTCCCTGGTGGAAATTTAAGATATTTTCACTTCCTATTTGGCTTCAGGAGGAACATTAATTTTTATCCACAGTCTATGAGTGGAAGGTCACATTGCAGATTATGATGAATGACATCCTTTCTTGTATATGAAAGTCGCTGTCATTCCCTGACACATTTGGGAAAGGGAGGGTTAAGTGGGGGCATCTTCAGTTTGTTACACTGGTGTGTCACTAATTTGCACACACTGGGCCTTGAGAGATTTAGGGATGATGAATTGACAGCCATTTAACTGACCTGTCATTATTATACTGAAACTAAGAATAGTAATTCCTCCTCATGTGACCCTCAGAAAAGGACAAGCCGTTGGTGAAGGGTGGATGAGGATAATTAACGTAATGAGTAGCTATGTATATAACATATGGTAATAGTTATAAATCATACACACTGAATCTTGCAGGCTCATTTATACTATTACACATGTTTTTCAGTATAATTACCTTGCCTAAGGAGGTTATGTCTTGTCTATGATTTTGTCTGTGTGTTTATGACTCAGAATGTAATGATAGCGATGCAGTTTATGGTCAAGGGAAGAAATGATAAAATGTTGGCAATGATCCAGAAGAACATCTGGATCCAGGACTTTTTAAAACACTTTGGATACATCTGAAAACAACCTTTTGAGATAGGGGAGCATATTAGCCAGTGTGGGCTAGACACTGATGGGTGAGACAGCTCCTTTGTAGCTCTAAGCAGGGAACATCAGTTTGCCAGCGACCAATTCACATTTCCAACAAGTTTATCAACACACCAGCTGAGAAGCAAACCCTGATGACTGGAGAGTCTAGTTTAAAGTATATAAAGTTAGCAATACCAGCGAACACAGCAAAGTGCATTCCTGGGACTAAAGCAAGTGGCATTGAGTCCTATTTAAAACTGTTGGCTAAAGATAAAAATATTTTTGTGGACCACAAGATCATGCAGTTGCAGACATTTTTGCCTCACACTGGTGGAGATCCTAGTTTGAATGTTTTCCCACTGGGTATTGCGGCTTCCCCTCACAGTCCAAAAACATGCAGATTAGATTAACTGGACACTGTAAATTAACCATACTAATGGTGACGTGTCCCAAAAAAACATTTAAGCCAAATCGGATATGGCTATTTAATGTCTCCCACTTAATGCTATTGTTCACTGGACATGCTTAAAGCTTGCACTACCCATCAGTGATGACATGCTGTTGCACACTACTGAATGATTTCTTCAAACTACTGAACATCTGCCTGCTGAAGATGCAACAAACTCCCTGGATTTTTAATGGTCAACCCTGTCTTGTACAGATACAGACGTGGATTAAATTGTTGGTACCCTTACATTAAAGAAAGAAAGACCCACCATGGGCACTGAAATTACTTGAATCGGGCAAAAGTAATACATTAAAAAAAATGTACTGTTGAAATTCAGACACTGCTTTTGCATTGTGGCTCAACAGTATCATTTTAAAAAACAAATTAATGAAACTGGCCTGGACAAAAGGGATGGTATTTGACCATAGGGACATGCTTAACTAACGCCAATTTTACAGTGATTGTGGAAAGGTTTTGCACAGAATGGATGCACTTCGCTCTGATCTGCTCAGCTCTGCCAATTTACACTGGTGGTGTCTCAGCTAGACAGTTTTCAAATAGGAGAAATAGGAACAAGAATTTTTGTTTTCTATGTTTCTATATCTATCATCCATCCCTCTTTTGCTTTTCTATGTCAGCTTTGATTGGCCGAGGATAAAGTGGAGGATAAAGTGGTAGAAAATGCACAACAATCATGTAGGTGGTAATGACATCCAATCACGCCAAGTGGACATCACAAATGTTAATGTTGAATTGGTCAGACACTGGTTTTCCCTCATCCTCTTGCTAAATGTGACCAGTGACAACATGTATAGTGTATATTAATGGTTGGCTGTCAAGGTGGTGTCCACAAAACAACTTACTGTATAGATAATAACTAGCTGACTGTTTGGTTTCTCTTCTTTCTATAATATAACATCTCTGCCTTTGAAAAAAAAAACAAAACAAAACAGAATTTACAGTGAAATCTGGTTAGAATATTTGGTGCCAGTGTTCTCTTAACGTTTAAATCTTTTGGCTTCTCCCTCTTCTGGGCAAGCCATAGCAGAATTTTATACTGAATGCTTTCCATGACACAACTGACCCATTTATCTGGGTTTGGGACTGGCACTAGGGGTTCAACTAGGGGTCAATCTAACAAGCACAACCTGGCAGGGAGTTGAACTGGCAACCCTCATTTGCACAACCAAGGGCCACCAAGTGTTCTATTAGAGTAATCTGAATAGTGAAGGTCAAATTTTGGTAATGGATTATTTGCAATCGTCATTTATTTTTGTCACAGTTAATGTGCACAGGCCTGAAGAGTATAAATCCAAGATTTTTTTTATTTTATTCAACTTCAGTACACTGAATATACAGTAAACTGGAAAGATCTGTCAAGTCAAGAGATGAAGAAAAGACTGAGTCCAGGATGGACTCACATCCTAAGACTGAACTACAGGTGGCCTTACTCCTTCTGAAACACTCAAATATCACTTAGCAACCCTCGCATGTCATTCATGTGCACACAGAACAAACAACCATCGATTGATTCAGGTGCACTAATTCAAGCGTAGAACAACGTGGGTACTTAGAGATAATAGCCGATGATCTTCAAAGTAGCTTGACAGTTAGATTCCTCGGGCTGCACTTTGCTGGTGTCACAACACAGGCAGGCAAAGTGAAGGCTCCCAGCTGGGTCTGACAACCTCTGCTGTCAAGACAAAACCCTTACAAGGGGAAGAACAAGGAGTTTAATCCCTTCCACTGAATGCCTATTGACAACATGTGCAAAGGTCTAAAGTGAGTGTCACATGTGGGTAATGAGGGTATGCTATTATTTTGCCCAAGACCGAGGTAGTTCATGCACAAACATTTGGATTGTTTGGATCAGAGTAGGGATGAAGAGAATGTGTAGCTAAGTGAGTGCAAGGTTTCATTTATTGATATTGCATTTGATGCACCGGTTTTTTGTCCTCTGAAGGACATTGCCAGTCTGCTTCCATTGGTTTCACAAACCAGTCCAGAGACCTTGATTAATGCTTCTATCACATGTAGAAATGATTATTGCAATCCTCCATTTTGAAGTCCCTGAACTGGCTCCCTGTGCACGTCAGTACTGATTTTAAAATAGTTGTACTGGTTTTTAAAGCTCTTAATGGTCTTTTGCATTTAGATGTATGAGTGCTATATAAATTAAGATTGACTGATATGGCTGAAAACACCAAGAAGCGTCCATTAAAAATCGTCAGACATGGATTCTAGTGCTAAAAATAAACCTGGACATTCAGCGGTACTTACATATCTCACTTTTATCCTGATCATGGTTTTAGCTTGGCACAAACATGATCATTTTAGTTTGGAAATGCGCCCCAAAATAACTGCCAATCTGTCACCTCAAGTTTCCTGCATGAAGTATGGACATCTATGGTAAAAGACAGATAAACACCTAACACTGCCAAAGTACGGCAGAAAAAACTTGAGATGGCTCAGTTTCTGGCACTCGCTCTTTCGATGTGTATGTGTGTGAGACAGACTGGGGAGGGGCAGGGGAGAGAACAAGATCAAATCGGGGCTGCAGTATTGCAGTAATTGAGTAATCAGTGGTCCACAGGGGGCAATAGAGGTTCCAAACTACAACTTTAATAGTCTAATATGAAATAATGGTTTTATATTATTTATATAATAATGGTTTTAAATAATGGATTTACAGTGGTAAATGCATAGTGAATCAGTTATACATAAATTGCTATTAAAATAAAAGGTCATAAAAGGATAGCTTTTAAAATAATGAGCGGTATAATGAGCAGTGCTGAATTCCTATAACTGTTGTTGTTTAGAATATGTTAGTTAGTTGTTAGATAGTTAGATAGTTAGGTAGGCAGGTGGTGTGTTTATGTCTTTAAGATGTCATTTTGTCTTTGGTTTTTGGTTGTTTTGTGTATCGTTATGGTAATTTCTTTTTCTCAGGGTAGTATTTGCATTTTTGTGTCTTCGTGGACAGTTTGAAAGAATCAAGACTTCTTTATTTTGCCTATTTTTTTATATTTTGTGTATTTTATAATATATATTTTTACATATATTGTCTTTTTGCGGTTGTTTTACAGCTCAAAGTCTGCATTATGCATCTACTCACTGCTTGTTTTTTTTTTCCTTCTCTCTCCGTCCTTCACTGATGAGGGATTTGATAATATATAATATTATCGCACACTGCAATCAGGAGCATTCACAAAAAGATGATTATGTTGATTTTTCATTGTTAGGATAATCATGAATGTGAGTGATATGGAAATGCTGTGTAGCTTGAAATAACATGATTAACCTTGATTATTTTAAAGTGATTAAAAGTGGCAAAAGGTGGCGTGTGAATCTTTCACATTTCTGAACCTCATGACTTATAATAATCTTATTTGAGATTTTTATTTTTCCACTGTTTATACATCATTTGTTTACATTTAAAAGTCTTAAACAACACCAAAGCACTTTTTTTTCACATTTATTGCAATAAAATACTGAGTAATTTATTATTTATAATTTGAATAATAATCTCAAGTCGGATGTTAATACCAGGTCTGACCTGGGCCTTTTTGGTCATTTTTACCACTTCATGGTTGATTTGCATCCATTTCGTCATCATGAACATCATTATGCATCAGACTGTTTTACATTTGCATGCCATTTTTAATTTGTGGTTGCCTTGTGTCAGGTTCTGCTTTTATGCATCTTTGTGCCATTTGGGGTCTGTGGTCTCTTTCTCGCTTGTAGCAATTTTCTGTTGTGCTCATTTTGTAGCTGTTGGTGGTTTCTGTGCAGCTCTTGGTGATTACTTTTTTTTTTTTTAGTTTCTTTGTAGTCATTTTAATTTACTTTCTGACAAGAGTTGTAATTATGTTCTAATCTGTCTTTGCCACTTTTTTCTTCACTGTCTCGCTCACTTCACCTCTACATTCCTGGTGAGAATAGAGCATCTAGAGTTTCTTTACATCTATGAACTCAGATTTCCACTGATATGAAAAGTTTTTTTTATAACTTTAAGAGATAGTAAAACTATGGTTGGTTGATTGGTGAAGCTGAATGTCCAGTCATCACGTTCAGGCATGTGAAAAAAAAAACAAAAAAACCTCATGTTTTTCAAGCTATCGGCAGAAGTGAACCCGCCTTTCATTTGAAGGCAGGGAAACCTCAGCAAACACAAGCTTGATTGATGACCCGCTCTTATTGATACAATCCCTTACATGTGGTTTGACTATTGTAGCAAATGTGGTTAACTAATAAAGAACAGATCAAGGTTACACGCAGACAGGACATGTAGATTACAGGCTTTGGTTCCTGTTTTAATTCAACTCACTACATTGTACCCCAGAGGTTTTTTAAAATAAGTTTTCAATCATGATTTCAGTTTGTTACTCTACTGGGTGTTGAGCCTGATTTATGACCACTCTTAGCCTATGCTTTCGCTTACACACACCCAACTCTGTTGTGTACATTTCATGGTTGTGTTCAGGTTTATGTGTTGCTCAGTAACAGTAACAGGATTTCTACAGAGTTCTACCTGGAGCTCCCACTTACTACAAACAATAGCGACTGAATTAGCTGCCATCTGTGAGTCTTTGTGACGGGCAGTCAACAACTTGTACGAATGTACACATTACTACACCGCCTCCATTGGTCTCTCTTTGAGTTGATCCGTCCTTTGTTGAACTCGATTTAGGTCAGGCAGCTGGAAAAGTATTGGAAGAAATATGATGCCACAGCCAACCAATCACAGCTGCCAGTGTGTTGTATAGTTACGTTGTTAGGGAGGTGCATGTTGCCTATGCCTAGCCCTGCAGCATACACACACTCCAAGTAGCAAATGCCTATGATATTCAACTTTCCGGCAGTGTGTGAATGAGCATGAAATATGGCTGACAGAAAATGTGCTGCACATAGATGCGTTGTATTTGAGTGGCTTTGAGTGGTCACTAAGAATAGAAATGTGCTATATAAATAAAAAAAAACATAACCATTTAACATCATTTTCAAAATCCATATCATCTGCTTTTCAAGCTGACCTGAAACTATCTACTATTAAGGCCATTACCTCCTGAGAAAAATGTCTACTATTTTTGTAAATGAAATTGGAGGCCCCCTGGTGGTTATTAAACTATATTACTACTTCTGGGTTGGCTTCAGAGAGGAAACTTGAAGACAATGTTCATTTTAATCATATATGTTCTATGCCATTTATGTACATGGTTCACATTGAGTATATACAGTTGATATGAGACCAAAGAATAGCAAAGACATGAAAACATAATTAGCACCTTTACCTGGGTAGCAGGAGTCAGTCTTATAACCTTAATCCTGGTTAATAGATCCATTTAAAGTGCAGACAATATACCTTAAAAATTACATCACAAGATTCCATCAACTTGATATTCATTGACAGGCAGCAGGAAATCGATTAGGTGGCCACATGTTGCCCAATTACAGTACAATTATTTTATTTCTTTTCTTTTCAGTCCGTCATTTAGATAAACTAACAACCAGATACCTTTTTCGAATATGAACACTTGAATCAGTCCAATGAAAGGTGCTATGATATGTTTTTGTGTCAACAAAGCACATTTATGGACCTTTATTTTAGATCTTGTAGGTCATAGAACTGTTGTCTGGTTCAATATTGTACACTGCATTGTACAAAAAAAAAAGTCGCAACCAAAACGAAAGCGTTGGACCACCTTTAGCTTTGATTACGGCACACATTCACTTTGGTATTATTTCGATAAGCTTCTTCCGTCCAGGGTTGCATTAATTTTTCACCAAGATACTGATAATAAGAGAGTCGGACCACCACGCAAAGCCTTCTCCAGCACATCCCAAAGATTCACAATGGGGTTAAGGTCTGGACTCTGTGGTGGCCATGTATGAAAATGATGTCTCGTGCTCCCCAAACCACTCTTTCAAAGTTTGAGCCAGATGAATAGCTTGGAATATGCCCGTGCCATCAGGGAAGAAAAAAATCCCTTGATGGAATAACCTGCTCATTCAGTATATTCAGGTAGTCAGCTGACCTCATTCTTTGGACACATAAGGTTGCTGAACCTGGACCTGAACAACTGCAGCAACCCCAGATCATTGCACTGCCCCCACAGGCTTGTACATGATGGGTGCATCACTTCATCTGCCTCTCTTCTTACCCTGATGCTCCCATCACTCTGGAACAGGTCGATCTGGACTCATCAGACCACATGATCTTCTTCCAGTTCAATTTTATGCTCCCTAGAAAATTCAAGCCTTTTTTTCCCCTATTGGCCTCACTAATTAGTGGTTTTCTTAAGGCTACGCAGCTGTTCAGTCCCAATCCATTGAATTCCCTTCACATTATGTGTGTGGAAATGCTCTTACTTTCACAATTAAACATAGACCTATGACAATAACAATAAATTAAATTATTAAAAACTTACTAAAAAAGCAAGAAAACGCACAACTTTGTGCGAGAGCTGCTACAACTGCAGTCGCTCGGGGAAATCTATATGTATCTATATCTCCAGCTCTTTCCTACACTTGTGTAAATTACCCACTTGCTACTGCAACAATGTGAATTTCCCCATTGTGGGACAATAAAGGAAATCTTATCTTATCTTATGTTATCTTAGACCTGAGTTCTACTGTTGTTTTCCTACAATTTGATTTCACCAAAGGTTTACGTGATCGCCGATCACAATCAATCAGGATTTTTTCTGACCACATTTCTTCCTCAAAGACGATTATCTCCCCACTCTGCTTCCAGTTTTTAATAATGCGTTGGACGTTCTTAGCCCAATTGTAGTCGTTTCTTCAGTCTCCTTAGATGTTTTCTGTGCTTGATGCATGCCAATGATTTGACCCTTCTCAAACAGACTCACATCTTTTCCACGACCACAGGATGTGTCTTTCGACATAGTTGTTTAAGAAATGAGAAGCTACTCAGTGCATCAGTTTGGGTAGAATAACTTGTTGCCAGCTGAAAGATAATTGCCCATGCAGTAATTATCCAATAGGAGGCTCTTACCTATTTGCTTAGTTAAATTCAGGTGGTAGCTTCTTTAGGCCAGGCAGTGTAGAAAACTGTACATCTACCACATATTCTTCAAGAGTTGTGGCAGCTGACATTAACCAATGTCAAAGTCTCCAATTACAAAGTTACAAATATTACAGAGATTTAAAGCTGCAGTGTGTTTCTTTTGTTGTTAGTTTTGATAGTACAGGCTCTTTGCACAGCAGCCATGACGGGACATGTTTTAGCAGGAAAAGCACAGGTGTTATTGATCAAATTAACAATGGCTCTGTTTAGTTCATGAAAGTCAAGCTAGTGTGAAACATATTGTACCCTGAAATGAATTGGAAGCTAATTGGAACTCAACCATCAGTAATTTGATTTTTAAAACCAGAAGTTAGTTAGTACATTTTTTTTTTGTTTGTTTGTTTGTTTTTGTCAGTCAGGTTGTGAGTCAGGGGCTTGCTTCTTGTGGCTTACAGGGAACGAGGAATGGGCACCAACTGTCTGCTGTCTATTTGTGTGTGTGCATGTGCTTGAACCTGATGCTTTACTGAGAGCAGCAGGCCCTGTTGCAGCAGTGAGCTATTGTTTTCTTTGGCACAGATTAGCGGCCCTCCAGGGGCCCATGCCACAAAGGGGGCTCTGTTACCCAGCTGAGTTTTTTATTGTGTCCCAAATTAACCCCACTGAGTGGGGAATAAACAGCATGGCAAACATCGAGCATGCATAATGTCAGCAAGCGAAATGACAGCTTCTCGGTCCAAAAATCCTGTGCCCCAAGCTTCACCCAGTGCTGCTCTTCTCGTGATGATGAGTGGCTGTGGACGTGTGCCGAGTCTCCCTGTCAAAAACAACTCCAACTTTTGTGCAAATTTGTTATCCCATAAATCTAGCAAATGTGATTGATGCTCAAATTGTGCTCAAACAGTGTGATCAAAGGGAAATAAAGAAACCATTTTGGTCTGAGTGGGTTTTCTCCCTCTTTAGAGCCTCGCCTTATTCCTTCTGAAAACATGGGTAGAGGGTTACATCCCCAAATATCTCTAAGACAGCTCAAATCTCTTGAAAAGACAAATGGGGTCATGTCGACAAAGAGCAATAATCTTCTTTTCTCCACAGCCTGCAAACAAGCACGTCAGTTGGCTTCATTGTCAGTATCCTAGGGGACTGTTTTTTCTTAAGTGTCGAGATCAAAAGGCTTGACAGACAAAGCACACTTTTATTATTGCAGTGGCAAACCATAAGCTTTTAATGTTAGAAATTACAATAATTAAGTACAAGCTGTACAAGCCTTGGATCTTGACAAAGGCTTTGAGGATTTAACCACAAATAAAGAAAAAACAAGCCCACTGCTGAGATAAAGAGGGTTGTATGTAAATATGAGCCCTAGTACTGGTGAGCAGTGCCAAGTTCATGCCCACAGTCTTTCTTATCATTATGAGCAGCATGGGATTAATCAAATTTAAAGAGATGCTGTTTTTGGTTTTGAATTTTGAGGAAGAGAGAAGTGGGATGGGGGGGGAGAGTTAATGAAAAAGTACAGTAGGTGGAAAAGAATTTTATAGAGGGATGGGAAAACACGGTGGTGAGATGCCTACCATTATTGCCTCAAAGAAAAAGGTCACCAGAGCAGAACCCAGCAGAACCAGAACTGAGGATTCTCCCCGGGTTTTCTACCTTCCATAGTCCAAAACATGTATGGGTAAAATGGACTCTCTAAGGTCCTATCCACAAAGAAATAAGACTTTCCCTAAACAATCATTTTTAAAAAGTTTTCCGTAATCACACCATCCACTCACAACCCTCAAAATGACTCTGTGGTATATGTAGTATATGCCAGTTCTGTTTGTGGCACACAGCATAAGGTATGTGTGCTGTGTGCATTTTAAATAAAGCTGTACAATGTACTGTATACAATGGCAGAAACAGAGAGACAAAGTCAGACTAAGGAAAGAAAATTTAAGTTATTATGAAGCAAACAGACCAAAAAAAAGAGAAAGATGACAACAAAGATGGTGACAGAGAATACCAGAACAAAAGAGAGGTGGGGCTATGACATCATCATTTTCCCAAAGTAACATATTGGTTGTCTACACAAAAACACATTGATGGTGTTTTGAGATTGTCCCACTCTGGAACTTGTTTTCAAAAAATAACATGCCATTGCTCCAGAAATGTTGGTTCGATGTGGATAGAAGGATGATATCTTTAAAAAAAAAAAGTAGTGGCTTTCCCTGTGACCCTCACGTGGCACATAAAGTTGTGGAAAATGGATGGATGGACAGCATGAGGAATAAAAAGCGACGGATCTGCAATACCTCTATTTATACCATCATTTCAAATCCAAATAAACTGTTTGAGACTGCAAGGACCAACTCCCAGAGCAGCGACACACAATCACATCCAAATGCACAAATATGTAACAGAAGTGTTTACCTCTCCCTCTCTGCTCCCTGTTATTTATGTTAATGACCTAAATCTAAGACTGCATAGCTGGGGTTGAGTTGAACAGCATCAACAAAGCAGCCTAAAGAACTCTCCATACTTTCCACATTCTGTGTGTACAGGGAGTTGTGTATGTGTTCCGGTCACACATCACATACACACCTGCAGGTCCAACCATTCTTAAGTGACGAGCCGTGTCAGTTGAACATACCATGTATGCATATCTGATCACACATTCTATTCTACTCCAGTGTATCGTCCTACCAGGGGCATGTGCAGTCAATGTATATGGTCCAATATGTCACTCAGATAATGTGGAAAATATGAATTGGCCTTGATGTATTAAAAACAGAGCAGGTTAAGCTGGCAAGACTTTGCATTATGGAGCAGTAGCAACATGGTCATATGATAATGCTATTTAATCTAATAAAGGTAATAGTGTGAGACTTAAGGGTAATTTTTCCCTTAAGTCTCACACAAATTTTCATTCCATCCATCCATCCATTTTCTGCCATTTATCCGAGGTCGAGTCGCGGGGGTAGTAGCTTAAGCAGAGAAGCCCAGACTTCCCTCTCCCCGGTCACTTCATCCAGCTCTTCTGGGGGAATCCCGAGGCGTTCCCATGACTCCAGCGAGTCCTGGGTCGTCCCTAGGGCCTCCTCCCAGTGGGAGGTGCCCGGAACACCTCACCAGTGAGGCGTCCTAACCAGATGCCCGAGCCACCTCATATGGCTCCGCTCAATGCGGAGGAGCAGCGGCTCTACTCTGCGCCCCTCCCGGATGACCCTATCTCTAAGGGAGAGCCCAGACACCCTGCGGAGGAAACTCATTTCGGCCGCTTGTATCTGCGATCTCGTTCTTTCGGTCATTACCCACAACTCATGACCATAGGTGAGGGTAGGAACGGAGATCGACCGGTAAGTCGAGAGCTTCGCCTCTTGGCTCAGCTCCTTCTTCACCATGACAGACTGATGGAGAGCATGTGCGCAGCCACACCACAAGTTTTCATTGTTTGCTATTACTATTGGAATAAAATGGTATTACTATACTTTATTTCCCTATTTCCAAAATATTGCCAATATTTTTAGTATACTTTAGAGTGTAAAGTGTTACCATTAATACTGGGATTCAAGTTGCAGTCAAGTGTTTGAGTCCCAGTCCAGTCCCAAGTCACCAAAGAAAGGTTTAAATTGAGTCCCCAGTGTTCTAATTCCATTTCATCAAGGTTGATTCTGAGTTGATGGGCTCCAAGATGGTTAGCATGTAATGAACACGAGGGTATTCCAATAAATATGCATCTAGGGGTGAAGTTTTCGCATGGGCAACACATGTCACCGCACACCAGAAGTGATTTGTTTAATTGCTTTGCAACATTGCAGTAGTAAACTGAGACGACTGCAAACAGGTTGGAGTATGACTGAAAACAGGAAGAAGCGTCTATGAGAAGTTTTCTGAATTCTACTGCTCAAGGAAAACCCAGTCACACAGCAGTAGAAATGTCTCTCGTCCCTGCCCACCCTTGCGCTTCTGTTGTATGCACACAAATGCTCCCTCAGTCTGATAGTTTTGTTTGACAAAGCCTATTTTTAGCTAAAGGATGCGGGATACAAATAATGTTGCATCAACGGTGTTCACAAAAACCAATGCAGCAACGGCTGCAAAATCGCAACTAAAACATGTCTTGATGCAGCTTTACCTTTGTTACGTGACGGACGTGCGTCATTGCTGGAGGCGGGTTGTGAGAAAGAGTGGCTAGTTAGTTTGCAGTGGCCAGTGTGGTGAAAAGCTGGTGAGCAGGGGTGACTCGGCCCTCTCCTTATTGTTCCCAAAGCTTGGTATTCCTCTCATAGCGTGCCCCAGGCTCTAGAGGATGTGCTTTTAAAGATCCCAGGCCCTCCTATAATGGCCCCACTTACCTCTACATGCAAGCCACACTACTTGACAAACACACACCTTTCATTTCATCTTCAAACACGGGGTGAGTGTGTGCAGAGAAATGACAGCAGCAACATAGCGTGCTAACATTTAACATTTGTGCGCTAGTTTGGCTCACACACCCGCAACTCCAGCTTCTCCCTATATCCCACTCTTCCCCTCTCTCTCTTTCACCCCTTCCTCTTTCAAACCTCTGTCTCTCCTTCCTTTTTCTGAGTGTCCCGCTCAGCTGGCCAGCGCCTTTTCACTCTTTGCTGAGGGAATTGTCCCCTGCATGTCAAGTGTAGCCATTAGAAGGACGGGTTTGGATGAGAGGTGCTTTTCAGGTCCCCGTCCCCCTCACCTTTGAATGGAGACAATAGAGCTGTTCTTTAGGTCCAGATGACCACACACATACACGCCCACTGCCAGGAAACTTTGTAGTGTCCTTCACCAATGAGGGGTTCTATGATAAAACTCACAAATTAAGGGAATGAGTATATTATGTAATAAAACCATAGTTGCAGTCTTTGACTCCATTAGCCAAAACCATATGGTAAAACCATACCAAAGCACAACTAGTGCAACTAGTAGAGATACAGAGACAGCCAGTGGTCCTCCATTCAAATAAAATAAACAAATAATTAGGAAATACTACAATATCTTTCATGTTTTCCTATATCATTCTATTGTTGGATCATGAAAAATAGTGACAATAACATGTTTGATTTGAACATAAAGACAATTTCTTTTAAAGGAAATAGGGTTTGGATTAAAATAAGCATTTACTTTTGGGGAGATTAGGGAAGCTCTGTTGTCATGGTTGCATTAATAAACCAGAGTCAAAGGTCACAGATTGAGCTCGGTCATACTTCTTAAAATAAGCAATTCAGACTTTTGGTTGTAAATATGAAAGCAACCAGAAGATACGGAGTCAGTTTCCTAGTACTGTAATTACTATAGAAAGCGTTCTCTTAATGTCATTTTGAGGGTCTTGGTGACAGATGATGCTGCTGGTTTTCACTTTTACACACTACCTGGGAATATTTGTCATTTGGCTTTCAGAAGCAAAAATAAATACTTCTATGCACTACAGTTTTTGCCATTCACCCATTTGCTTACACATTCATACAACACATATTTCTGTTCCACATTTTCCCTATCCATTCATTTGATGTGGGGATAATTGTCATGCCCAAGGATACATCGTCACGTAGGCTGGGTTGGCTCCTCAGAGGGGTAAGAGGGGACAGTTGAGAGTCTTGCCCCCTTAAACCTTACCCCTGTTTTTGCTTCTGTGACCACAGTAGAATAGAACACAATGCCAACAACTTTATCCTTACAAAAACATTGTTACAGGCCAAAAAAAAAAAAAGAAAAAGAAAATACCATTCTCCCCAATATAGAAGTACCTGTAACTGAGAGAGTACATACCCAGTGACAAGCCTAAAGGCCCATTTATATTAAATTTTCATGTTTTATGTCCATATGTCCATGAAGTGGCTAATTATTATTATATAATTCATTCTTTTTTGTTATTTCTTTCACTTTCTACAAACTCTGGTCAAAATTCCTTAGCTCCACTTTGATCATATACCCTGGTATATACAGTAGAAGAGTACCATCAGAGGAGGCTCGCACATCACTGGTGGTACACATACCACAGTTTGAGAAGCAAGGCTCTAGAGGGGATTGCCAAATGCAACAAGCATGCTGATCATTAAAGAAGACATTTTATTGTGATTGATCCAAGCAGATTTCCTGTCAGTGGAATGTAATTCAGTGGTGATGTTGTCCCATTAACATCATATAGATGGATGCAATTCTGCACCACTCTTTGAAACTCACCACCATTTTTAAATTCCCCTATAGACTCTTCTTCTGGACTATTGACTATAATTCTCCACAATTTTCCAGAGGTATTGCTCTGTTTCATCCGTCATTGTAAACCCTCCTGTGACATGCAGTAGGTAAAGAGTATAAATGGCCCTTAAAGGTAAAAATCCACTTTTTCCATTCCAAAATTCCATTATTTTCTGACTATGGTGTTTCTGGACAGAAACAATTTGGCAGGTGATAAAAACATTGCATCTTTAATCAGTGCAAAGAAGTGCAAAAAAAAAAATCAATCATCAGTTTCGTTGTCACTACTGTCAACCAATCAATCAATTAATCAATAAAGCAAGCAAGGAAGCAATTCAACGCCCATATCAACACAGACAACATACTGGCGAAAACTCTGCCAAGGTCACTCACTTTCCCACTATGTCAATAAAGTCAAGAGTCACTGTTTTCGAAGCTATAGCTAAAGAGGCAGTAAATCTAATTTGAAAGCAATAGGACTAAACTTGAAACCAGCAACATTTTGGGAAATTTTTCAGATATTTTTTTCATGCTTGCAGTCAGGACCTTGAACCAGATTTTGACCACACTACACATATACAGTAGATACTGCACATTACCTACTATTACACAGAGGTAGGGGACTGAAGTCAAATGACTTGACCTTGCTTGACTTAGACTCAACACTCATGACCTTAGACTCAACTTAGAATGTGAGTAAAATTACTCGAAATTACTTAAATTTTTGTTTTGCGGAATATTTACATTTTCTCAAAGCCGGAGTGAATTAATGTTAGAATTTGTTTTCGAAACACATAAAAGAATTTGAGCACTGGTTGTGATGTAATGTGAGGGATATTAGAACTGGCTTAAAAATGGACTTCATTATATGGAATTCCAAATTACTGTATTAGCATATTTCATCTTCTATATAAATATGACTTGACTTGCTTGATCTGTGACTTTGCGTGTAACTTACTTCCATCTCTGCTATTACATTACTTTCTTAGGCAACACTGATATTATTGGCAAAAATGTTGAAAACTCGCTTAAAAACAGATGGATCCACACCAAAATCTTATAATCGCTTTGCTGCACCAAAACATTCATTCCCAGAAAAATGTAATCACAATCTGTTATTTTATGCTGCTCAAATCTCTCAGGCAGACTTATGTAAGCAAAAACATTACTTCTTTGGTGGAGGTAATAAAACAATAAAACAGAACAGAAAACAATACCGTACATCTCAACAGTCTGCAATGAGAAATGACCAAAAATATTTATTACTGACTGAACAAAAATCCTGTAATAACACAAAAATGGTGAATAAATTAAACACAAAATTAGAGGATGTAAAAGATGTAAAATTCAATCATGAGCAAAACCAGGTTTTGAGTTTTTTGATCTTTAATTCGCTGTAAAATAAAACCCTCCACTTTTATGTTTATTAATTCATTTATGTTGTAGTACTGCATTATGTATCCCATCCAGTGTGACAGGGCAGTATGAAAGGATAACAGGATCAGTGACCAGACATCATGTTTGGCAATCTTAAGCCCACCAACTATGAGGTCGCTTCCAGCCAAGAAACTTAAAAGAGCACTTTTCTTTAAAGATGTACCACAAACTTGGCATTCACTGCGTTCTCCAGCAGCTCCTTTAAGCCACGGGTGTCAGAACATGTTTCTCCGTCTGCAAACATTTTACAAGATGTGGCAGCGAGCTTTTCTAAAGGAGAGCGGACCTTAACAACCTTATCTAAAAAGGTCTCTTAAGTGGCTGGCCTTGGAGAGTGCCTTACAGGAAGTTTTAAACACACACATTAAAAGAAGCTGGAGGGGGGATCAGAGAATGGTGGTGGGGCGGGATTACAACCATTATGACAGCATTCCCACCACCACGGGTTTGCATAAGCCCCTTAATGGTGATACACCATACAGTCTGGCTCCAGTGCTTGCCTTCCTCGAATGACAAAGTCACTCATAGCAGTGGATTAGTGAGCTGCACAGAGGCCGTCCACCTCTAAACGGCTGCCACTTATGTGTCCATGATAAGCAGTGGCTGACTCCAGCTCTCCGCCACCATTCTGTCTTCCTTTACCCAGCTGTTAACATCTGTGTTGAGCCACATGAATTAGGTCGGAAGCCGGGCCTGCCTGGTTTCACTCGTCAACTCATTCTCAGTGCTGGTGGCTGACCTCTCTTGATAATACATGCAAGTCAAGGAAAAGCATGACGGCTGAGGAAACATAATGCTACCTTTGAAAAGTCTCCGGCTTTTAAGGGATTCCCACTATGAGGGCACAAACAAGGCCTGCTGCTTACATGAATTCCAACAGCTTATATACACACAAGTAAGTTTGCCCTGTTAACCCTTGTCCCTGTATGATAGATAGATAGATAGATAGATAGATAGATAGATAGATAGATAGATAGATAGATAGATAGATAGATAGATAGATACTTTTCTTTTTTATGAAATTAAATGACATGGTCATTATAATATATTATATGTAATTCCTCTGATCACTCTATGACGTCATACAACACAATTATATCCCCAGGAGAAGCAACATGTCAGCGTCTCTGTCACATTATCCTTACTGTCGCCACATAGAAACCTATTGTTCCCACAAAAGGCCTTGACCTTGACCTTGACCCACAGAATTGGCTACATGTTGATTTTTAAAGATTTAATTTTCCCCACCCAGCAAAAATGTTCTGCAGTGTCTGTACTTGATCTTTCCACTATCATGTCCCGATGTTATAAAATTCACATTCTTCCCTTAGATTTGTTGTCAGATTAAATTTTAGTTTAATCCACAACACCGCTAAAGCAAACTAATCTAATGTCTCTGGATGACTTTGAAATAAACCCTAGCAGTTTTTTTTTTCTTTTCTATTTTAGTTCATGTCTGGAGTTGTGAATATGAATTAATAATGAGATGTGTGCAACCACATTGAAATGTCAATGCCCATTTACTGCCAATAAATTTGGGAAACCTTAACGCAAGGAATTAGAAAACAGATTACTTGCCAAAAAGTTAATGACTCATGGGATTGACTGTCGCTCAATCCCATGACCATAAAGAATGTAGACAACAGTCACTGACCATCAAAAGCAATGTTAGAGTGATTATTTTGATTCATTTCACATGATCCTGCTCTGCTCGAGTGCCCAGCGGTGGAAAACTGCTGCTGTCTGTAAACAGTTATGTCATTCATACTTTATAACTCAGTACAACAATCAATCACTACACACAGTCATTATTATTTGCCTGTGTTAATGCCAAATGGGACGCACCTTCAACTTGTGTCAGGTGTGAGTCAGGCTTTATAGGCTCTTCCTACAAACCTCTTTTCCAATGAAGTTGGTACATTGTGTAACATGTGAATAAAAACAGAATTCAATGATTTGCAAAACCTTTTCCAGCTATATTCAACTGAATAGACAGTACTGCTTGAGAAATGGAAGGTCACAGGCATATATATATATATATATATATATGCCTNCTGTGTATATATATATATATATATATATATACATATATATACATATATATATATTGGTCTTTGGTGTTGTCGCTTACATGCAGAAATTTATGATATTATGGACTGTGCATGATGAAATGCTTACATTTCTTGCAATTTAACATTTTGAAACATCGGCGATGCTCCTTTTATACCCAATCATGGCACTCACCTGTTTCCAATCAACCTGTCCCCCTGTGGAATGTTCCAAACATGTGTTCTTTGTCCATTCCTCATTTTTTCTAGTGTTTTGTTGCCCCTGTCCCAGCTTTTTTTGAAACACGTTACAGGCAACAAATTCAAAATGAGTGAATATTTGCAATTAAAAAAAAACAAAAAAAACAATAAAGTTTATCTGTTTGAACATTAAATATTTGGTCTTTGAAGTGCAATCAGGCGAATATAGGTTGAAAGGGATTTGCAAATCACTTTATTCTTCATTGGAATTGGGGTTTGTTGTGTGACGGTATGAGCACTGCTTCCTCTTTGGGATGCATGGTTCATCCAAACTCCTGCGTGGATGAGTTATAAAATGATGGCGTGTGAGTTGTCAGAGTGAGTGAATTGGTTTAAAACCCCTCCCTTTGCCCTCCGGTGACTTTTTTTTCCAGAGCTGAATGAGAGTAGTATCCACATTACAGCCACAGCCCTTGCCTGTGTGTTGGCGTGTGCATGAAGTCAGACTGTCTTGTCTCCTAGGGATGAAGGTGATGCACCTAAGGCACTGACTCACATTCACACACAAGGACTTACACACTCCACATTGCCTCAGTTGGGGATTACATTTGGCTGCCTTTGTTGAATCATCTAAAGCAGCTAGGTCTGATTTATATTCTGTCACAGGACACTTTTTTTTTAATGAGTCAAGCATCAGAGGGGAACGCTTTTATGCTGTGGACATTGTCATATTTTGTCATGCACTGGAAAAACAATGTGCAGCTTTGTCTTACATAATCTGCGGATTTTCCCTTGACTAATTCAGAACTGATTTTCACTCAAATAACTTTGTCAACCATTTTCTTGGCTCAGTGGTAGAGTGAGTTGTCTTTAAAGTGGAAGGTTGTAGGGTTGATTTCCCAACTCTGCTAGTTGTCTTGCCAATGTGTCCTTAGGCAAGACACTTTATCCCGCATCATGAAAGATGTGTGAGAGAAAATGCTAGATAGATGCACTGTATGAATGTGTGACTAAATGGGTGTGAATGGGTAAGTGGCAAAAATGTAGTGCAGGGCAGCTTGTGTGGTCATTAAGACCAGAAAAGTGCTATATACTGTACAAAAACAGACCATAACTTAAGACTCGACTTGTCCTGGACAAAGTCAAATTTGACCTAAGACATCAGACTTGCCTTAAAACACATCCACCTAATTTAATTCACTTAGAGACTTCACTTTCTCAATTTAGGGGTCGCCACAGTGGATCATCTGCCTCCATCTTGATCTGTCCTTATAGTGTCCCCTACAGCAGCCGTCCTCATGTCCATGTCCACTTTCTTAGGTCCCCAATACAACTGCTTGTTCACACAAACATCTAATCAGCCAATCAAATGGCAGCCACCCATTGCATTTGGTCATGTAGACTGACCCCCATTTAGGTTCATTTATCCTGATTTCATGCAACTGAAAAATGGTCAGTCCAGTCAGAGGACAAAATCAGAGAAAACATCATTAACAGGACAGCTGATTCCAAACAGGTCCACAGAGCAATCTGCTAAAGAGGAGGGTGTTTACTTACTGCCCCTGCTTAATATGTTGATGATACCCTTGTGTGGATTTTCTGTTAAATCCCCGTGGCTTTACTACCGCTTGGATAGACTTAAACACAACCCTTCCCTGTTATTGTAAGGGATTCTCAGTAAGACCAGCCCAGTTAGAGCTACAGTTACCACTGATCCCGCTGGTGTTGGGAAAGCATGCAAAGCATCTGACTCTGTCCTGGCGAGAGCCCTATTACTCATGGACCATAATCCTACTGGTCCTATAAGGAACACTCAGAAGAAACACACCCAGAAAACAGGAGGGAGGAAACTGGAGGAAATGAGAGAATCAAGGAAGGAGTGATGAAGGGAAGGACAGAACGGTGTGGAAGGAAGAAAGGAGATAAAACACTGTAGAAGTAAAAATAATCATAATAATAATGCTATAATGTTGTTGTGGCCAAAAAAAGACTTTCCAATGTGTTGATGAGCGGAAAGTGAGTTTTAATCAACAGCAGAACGCCACAATTTTTTTAGTGTATTGCATTTAAAAGCTATCTATAATTACATACAACTAGCTAACGAGTTTCTATTAAGGGTTATAAACATGCCTTATGCTGTAAGTCTTATTAATGTAAACAACAATCTTTCTGATGTTGATAAGTGGTTTAAAATGTTTAATATGTTTTTAATAGGTGCTCATAAATGACTAATAAGCAATAATGAATGTGTTTTATTCTGTAATAAACACTGATTGTTATCGATGTTAATTAACATGTTAAGTTCAAAAAGCTTTGTGTCTGAAAAGTTGAAAATGTGTGTCCCTTTAGTGATATTTAAGTTACAATAGCGCTCATTAATCATACCTGAGGCTGTTCAGCATTAGTTTAACCTTTATTAGTGCTCCCTGTGACCAATTTTGTAAAGCGTGTTACCATTGCATAAAGTATAGTTATTGTTTATAAGCATCTTATCAGTGTTTATTTGTTAAGAAGTTTGTAATAACAGCCTCTTAGTTGAAAAAGCAATCATAAATGTGAAATTATGCTTTTATTATCACTTATCAGTGATCAGTGATAATAAGTTGTTACATTTTAAGCATTTTAAAAGGTACCACACATGGAAAATAGTTTGTAAATTATTACTATTACAAGGTCCTATATGTAAATTGTTAACACAGAATGGAAAACCAATGACGCTGCCCTAACCATGACCAAGTGATTTATGACCAGGTTTGTGCCTAAATATAGTCACATTCATAACCAGGAAATTGTTATTAGTGTCTTCATTTCCTCATTCCAGCTTCATATTAACTTTGTATTAATACGTTTTTCAAAGTAATTTAATTCTGGCGACAATGTTGATAAGACATGGTATTGATGTGATACCCGAGAGAAGGATTTTAATTTGATCATGAATCAGTTTTGAAGAGGAGAGGAGGTGATGCTGAGCAGAATGACTAGACACAGGAAGTCAGTACTAGAAGAATCCCAGTCAGTCTATTCACAAATCACAAGACATCACTGGACTGCCTGTCTTAACCTCTCCAAATCTTATATAAGGTCTCCAAGATAAGGGCCAAATGAGCTTATTATTATTAAAATAGAATGTTGACTCTGCACTTGTGATCCACTTTACCCTCTGCGCCACCTGACTCTCTGTGGAGGCCCAAATCTAATCAGGTCACTAGAAGCCATGCAGCTTGCCAGGCTCCGGGATCAAGCCACACCATCCTTGCCTCAGAGGATATGCATGTGGTCAAGAGAAGCAAGTGGCTGCTGAGATAACTGAGGCGTTTACAGTGAGACAGGCATGAGGTCAGGCAGCAGGAATCTCTCCAGAGCATTACCTCAGTCTGCAGGCTTTGCTGATGGCTGTTGTGGTAGCTGTATATATATTAAAAAAAGCTACAAAACACACACACACACACACACACCTTGGAGGTGGTACCTATTTTGGGCACCATAGGCACTGGTTCATCATCACTGTGAACGTCTGCTGCGGTACAACAAAAATACCTTGACTCATAATTTCACATCATGAAAAGGTTTGCCAGGTTAGTGTGTAATTAAAGGCCATGCCCGCTCTTGTTGGAGCAGAGTGTGTCCCTTTTTAAAACCCAAAAAAAAAAAAAAATATTTCACACATCCAAAGCAGAAAAAGATTGGAGGTTTATTTGGGGAGGTGATGTGCAGTATAAAAGGATTAGTTCCCCTTTTGAAAGTCCTTGTCTCATCTTGTTACATCTTCTACAGTGATGATCTGTTTTTTTTTTTCCCCCTTCTTCTTCTTCTTATTTAACTGTGACTTGTGCAGCTTTCTGGCACGGCAGCAAGGAATGTTCAGAATGTACCTGAAGAAGTCAACAATCAAAGTATTTAGGAGACATTAAATTGTACACAATGACTGCCTTGTACAACAGATGCCTTTGTTGTGTGTACGGCACGGACAGGGATCTGATTCCACCACTGAAATATGAGATATATATATAAAAAAAAACTAAACAAACACAAAAGGGTAGAGGAAAAGACTTTAGAGGGTGGGTAACTTCAGATGGTATCTCGGCTCCTGCATCATCTGAGCCATCAGAGACAATCAAAGACTGTGTGTGGCACACTCGCTCACCCTGATCCCGAGCCAAGGCGCCGCAAAATTAATTTTGATCTAACCGATACGCACAAGCCCAGGCCATGTGTCCACACCCAGCGAGGACCCCACACCCATCGCCTCCTATATCCATTTACTCTTCATTCTTTCACTCTCTACCCTCTGCGGTGCCTCACTTAAGGAGGCAGCTAAATAAACAGGAGTGTCAGTCCATCAAGTGCTCCCTCCTATGTGCTGTACGCCTGCAAAGCTATGTGAACGTGTTGGGTCGGACACGGAGCAAATGTAAACGTTCCTCTGTCACCATTCATCACTCAGAGAGACCGATGAAAAGTTGCTTTCTTCTCTTGGGAGGAGAAGAGTCGGGAATTGTTTTTTACTTTGCACTGTCAGGAACACTGCTAAGACCTGAGCTCTCTCAGTGGTACGTGCTGTATGTACACATACTCTTTCACATTTAATACATTTGTGTTACATAAAATCCCCTTTATACATGGACAGTACTTTTAGGGCTACAGTTCACATTTTATTATTATTATTATTATTATTATTATTGTGGAATAATCTGAAAAAAAATATAGTTTTTTAATTAACTCATTCTTCGTTTTATCCATTAAGTAAAAAACAACTGCGAAAACTGTCAATCAGTGTTTCTCAAAAAGATGACACCCACCAACCATGACTTCCCTGTCAAGAAACATCTATTTTATTCTAATCTAAAATCAGAACCATTGTTGGAAGAGGCAATTTGTAGATTACATTCAGCAAAAAAAAAAAAATCTCTCTTTTCAGATCGCAAGAGAAAATGTTACTGTAACAAAAATGGCTTTGACAACAAAACAAACAAAAATACCAATTAAACTTGAACATTATAATACACTATATTTTAAAATAAAGTGATAATACTTACATTTAAAAAAAAAAAGGTTATATCAAAAATGTTTGTTTCAGTTACTGTTTCATTTCAGCTATTTCCACCAAAAGTAAAGTTTGGACTCTGCAGTTCCTTGTCCCAATATTAGCCTATTTTTCCTCCATCATACTATTTCTTCTTTTCAAATGTTATTTTTTTATTTTTATTTTTTTTATATATTTTTCAAATGTTATTTACACAATTAAAAAAAAAAGTTTTCTGTAAAAACCAAGTTGCTCTAAAACTTATTCCTTTTCTTATATTCCTATTTAGTAATTAATAAAATATCCATAATCCATTAGTTCTTTTTCCATTTCCCCCATCCTCCTCATCCTTCTTCATCAAACCTGTCACTTTCCTCAGCACAACCAAATACCTTCTCTCCATATATACAATATATGTTCATAATCCTCTTCTTCAGAGTCCAGTCATCACTCCTGTGTGTGTCTGATATTCCTTATGTTGTGGGGACCTAAATCTGTTTTCACAGTCACATTATGGGGACTTGTCTTCCTCATGGGGACAGAAATCAAGTCCCCATAATGTAAATGATTTTATTTTAAGTTGAAGACATGTTAGGGTCAGGGTTAGGGTTAGGGTTAGGGCGCTAGTAATTATGGGTAAGGTTAGAAAAAGTCTCCAGGAAATTAATGCAAGTCAGTGCAATGTCCTCAGAACTCATGGAAACCAGTGTGTGTGTGTGTGTGTGTGTGTGTGTGGGAGGGGTGTCTTAAAAATTTAGGCTCCAACTAAGATTCACAAACACTCGAGCATTGTCACATTAAAACACAAGAGCATCAGATGTTTTTCTACAAGTGAAACTTCTGTCAGCAGCTCCTTTGTTGTATCTACTGCAGACCAACAGGACTTTCCCATGAGGTCAGACCCAGATGCACGCACGTGTTCACACACACAGTCTCCCAACAACTCAGCAGGGGACATTAGTGCCTTAACAACACTGTCATTTCTTCAACTGACAATACAGAGACAAATTCATTAGAAATGACCTGGAAAGAGAACAACAACGGTCAGTTTAATGGTAAGTGGGACATTGTCACGTTTTCATTCACAAAAACACTCTTCACTCTGCCCCTTTTCTCTTAAAGGGGTAGTTTTTTAAGTGTGGTGTTATGATGTTTTGACACCCACGGTACGGCCCCTGAGGGCCCCTGAGGGCCCCAGCTTGAGACATGGATGTTCACTCTCACAGAAAACATGGCAGCCAACATGGGACATATAGGAAAAAAAAAAACTTACCTAACCTAATCAAATCTACATCACCTTAAATTAATAATACATTAAGTATTTGCTCACTGCACATTTGTAAACCACCCTCTTCCTCATACCAAATTTCATTGAGAAAAAGTGCATTTTTAGATTGTGAGGACTCAGGAGCTGCTAGAATACTGTTACCTTGTTTGCTAAGTTAGTGTCACTGAAAATTAGAACAAATCAATTCAATTGCCTAAGTTGCAAAACAACTAATTTGAAGTTATTGATGGAGGCAACAGTGGATCAACAACTTCTGTGTGCCATGATGTAAAACCTGAAGGAAATACTGGACGATACAGCAGCAAACATTTGTTTTCAAGATGCTGTAAGCTTAAACCGGGATGGATTTAATTTGGTAAACCTTTTTTTTTTTAAGTGGCTATAATCGGTTTCCCCTTGGTTGGTCACCATGTTTTTAGTGAGAGCAAGCCCCAGTGTGAGTACCTCATTCAAAATTCATTCAAAAAACATGAACTATCCCTTTAAAGTAGCCACTATCACCACATCCAAGGGCTCTAACCCCTGAACATGTAAACCCATTCTTCTCCAGTTGTGCGTTCTCTCTCTAAACAAAGGTCCCTCTCTTCTTTTGATTGCATGGTTTGGTTTTTTTGCTTTTTATTTTTCTTTTTCCCTGACTCTTCTTTGCTCTGATGACCCCCCCCCACACACACACACACGCTATGAACCGCATATTTTGGTGCCATGTTTTTGGTATGCTCATGAAAAGGCCCGCAAAGATGTGACAATAGGGCACCTGCCCAAATAATGAGCCCTCAGTGAGAAACGCAGCTGGGGCGGAGAGTCATGCAGAAACACTGATGATGGCCCTGCTTTTAAGTGGTCAGAGATGATCCTCAGCCACACCTTATATCCCCCTGACTGGAATTTCCCCTCTGACACACACACACATGCAAAGCAGTCAAGCTCAAACACAGACACATGCACACTCAGGGAAACAACGTCAGAGATAAACACGCGGGGCTTTTATTTTTCCCCTTGTGTCATGTTTGTTATAAAGGAGTATGTGTGTTTGCCTTTCCCTCTCAGTGTGTGACTAGGTCCATTCACAAACGCTGCCACCACTGCTGCTCCAGCCTGTCAGTTGGTGGATGATCACATAGACCGTGCCACTTGAATGTGGACAGAAACTATGTTCCTCCGGGACAAAAGCCAGACTGTTTACATACTGGTTCTGCATTTAACTCCCAGGAGTGCACAGGACATTAGTCACCAGGATTCCTTTCCCTTTTAAAGGGCTGTAAAAGAGGAAGAAGAAAAAAAAAATCAGTCCAAAATGCCATCGGTGAGCTAAAATTAGCAAGTCAACATGCAGGTCCAGGGAGGCGAACAACAGCAAAAAATGTCTGAAGGCATGGATAATGTGGAGAAGGGGTTGGGGGGGGGTGGGGGGGGGGGGGGGGGGGGGGGGGGGGGGGGGGGGGGCGCTGATTATAGCAGCACATGGTGTTTTCACACCCAACGTGTTTGGAGCATTTTCCTCAAACATTCACTTAAGTTGAGAAGAACACTGTTCACACTCGGCCTTTACCAAATATCCACACAGACTGCAAACAGAATTGTACTGTATTTTAATTATTATTATTTATTATGTGATATTAGCCAATTTCTGAGTAATGTACAGTAATGTAGTAACAGTGTTCATATTTTTATATCATCTTAATGGGTTGGATATAGAGGCTTGTTCTCACTGAAAACATGGCTGCCAGGTTTTAGCCACTTAAGAAAAGGCTCACCTAATAAAATCTACACCAAGCCTACAATATCTTAAGAATAGGTTTTCTGCCTGGAAACTAAAGTTTCTCTACCCTTTCCACCTGCTCATCCTCACAAATGTCCACTGAAAAAATGTGTAATTTCACCTGGTTGGGACACAAGAGCAGTTGGTCTAACTGCTGCCTTTTTTTTGATACGTTTGTGTCTCTATGGTAAAATGAAACAAAGGATTTTTGACACTAAATTCACAAAATAACACATTTGAACTTCCTGATGGAGGCAGCAGTGAACCAACAACGGCTGTGCTGTGATCGAAAGTCCCTGACTTGTTTTTTCTGTGGCATTTGGTGCAGGAGTGAGCAGTTTAAAAAGTAAAAAAAAAAAAAAGAGAAAAAAAAGTTTCCAGTCAGAAGAGGAGGCAGATGTTTTCTTAAAACTTCATAGATTAAAGCAGGCATAGATTTAATAAAGTGAACCCGGCAGCCATGTCTCAGGATGGTTCTCAGCTCATGGGGTGTGCACAGTGTGGTCAGCGTTGACTATGTCTCATTACCTCATGCAACCACACCTGAACTATCCCTTTAAATCCTTGTTTTTTTTTTGGCTTCACAAATGATTGAACGAGTTTGAGCTCAAGGAAAATGTGACATGGATGGATGGCGACGACTCACAGCCCATGTCTCAGATTGTGTCAGCAACTCGAAAGGGTCTGGTGATGCATTCACTGACAGCTGAAAACAACCACACCAATCACAAGTATGTATTTTATAGGCCGGGACTAATAATGGGATTGTCATCTTTGTACAGTGCGAACCACCGCCCACCTCCATTTTCTCCATATCCATTTTCACACAATTGTCAGGCCAATTTGGACAAGTTCTGACTGTCCTTGGATCCCACTTTAGTGTGGCTTTTAATTAATTTCTGTGTTTTGTTTTTTTCTTCTTATTTTTTCTTATTATTATCTTATCCATTTACATGACAATGTCTGGTTAACAGTCTGGTCTCCCAGGGAAACACTGCTACATTATAGTTTTCTGCAAACCATAACATACATTACAAATATACATTCTGTATAGAAAAAAAATCCTGTATGTGCAAAATCAACATTTTTTTATTTATTATTATTTTTAAGTATTTGAGGTGTAATGTTGGAAAAGCAGGTGTTTTTTGTGCTTTTAACATTGT
This sequence comes from Brachirus orientalis, assembly GCA_016785285.1. Lineage (NCBI taxonomy): Eukaryota > Metazoa > Chordata > Actinopteri > Pleuronectiformes > Soleidae > Brachirus > Brachirus orientalis. The sequence continues at coordinate 3,390,200 of JAFBJR010000099.1, read as the reverse complement.
GAGACAACTGAAAGCAGCAGACCACAGTTTCAAGTTACATCCACACTATTCTGTTTATTTAAACTCTGTTTGGGATACACCTGCCATCCACACTATTCCAGCTTTTTTTTTTGGAATTGCCCAAAATGGAGGCAATGTGGATGAGCAGAAAATGTAGTGGAGTAAACTGCATTCACTTCCTGCTGGGTTCTTACTGTATCAGTCGCGACTTGACTATCAGCTGTGTTGCATCCATTCTACTATGTTTCAAAATGCAGATTTTCCGCTCTAAACACAGTCATCCACGTCACTCAAGTGTTTAACAACCAAATATCGAGAAGTTAGACAACACTGCTTGCTGCGTTTTTGGTTGAAAATGAATGTGCCTTGTTCCAGTCTGGACAGGCAAAACTGGACACCTTTGAAAACTAGGACGCAGTGGTACGTTATCTGCCATGACTCTACTGTCAGCTGTGGAAAAAAAACCAAAGCTCTTTTTTTTCAGTTTCACCACAGTTTCTTGTTATGGTTTCAGAAAGTAAGCAAACAGGAGAAGGTGAGAATCCTTATTACATCCACAGGTGCATATCCTGTGTAAGAGAATGGTCACAGCATGTACATTGAGGTGTGATAGTATGAACATATATTACGTCTGGGCAGGGCATGGGGCAATCCGGGGACAAGAGGAAAAGGAACTGGGCCCTTGTAACCTTGTAACCTGAGGTCAAGGGCTGGGGTGCCTCTGAGCAATGCACTAAATTCCCCATTTCTCCCCCCCGGGCACAGAAAAGTGCTGCCCACTGCTTCTACACCCTGTATCACTAATTGGTGTGTGTGCAAAAACAATTAGTCGTAATTCTGAAATTGACCTCAAACACTAGTCTAGACAGAATTTGTTTTTGTTTGTGAAATTTCATAAAATGGATGTAGCCTGAGAATTGCAGAGGTGCTATGGGAGGACATGCAATGTGTTTTTATGGAGGGATTATTGAAAAACTGTGAACCCTTTTTTTTGTTGTTGTTGTCGTCAAGCTTATACGCATTAATAACGAAGAAATGATCATAATCACCCTTATTTCACCATTTCTGCCACAAGCAGTTAAAACATGAACATGCTGATATACAGTACATTTACCGGTACTAAAGGCACTTTAGTTAAATCAGTTTGGTTCCAAAAAACATAAGCTCACACTTATTCACAAACAATGTATACATGCACTTGTATATGATATGATCCTGCAGAAAAATATTCAGTTATAAGGATATTTTGTACAAACAGTACATTTATTATACTGAATAATTTGTGGAATAACACAGATTTTGTGTAATAGCTTTGACTTTTTTTGAGGAGGGAATAAGACTGCTCCAAAAAGTCTACATGATGTTTCAAAGCAAGAAACAAAATATTATAGCTTAGATTAGTTTTTACTATAACTCTCAAAAACAACCCTAACACTGTTCTAGTGTCTGGCCTACACACAGCCTGTACCATGTTGCTTTACTTTTGCACAAAAGGTGGATGGAGATGATGCTTTGGTGTGCACTCGTCGCCACAGACAAACACAAATGAGTGCTTTGTGGCCGCTGAGTGTGCCTTCTGTACTCCAGGAGTCGGGAGGTCAGGATGGTGGAAGGCGGGGTGAGGAGGTGAGGAGGTTTACGGGCTGACAGGGAGATATAGTTGTGGAGGAGGGTTGATTTTTGGTGACAAGGCTTCAGTTGTTTTTTTTTCTAAACTGGGGAGGAACAACCCTGACATTATGACACTGTGGACTCACAAATATACACACGAACAACCCACACGGTGCTACTTTGACCCTATCACCTCTGCCACCATGACATTCAGGTGGGAAAGAAAATACAAGTACTGAGTGCTTTGCTCCCGTGGTAAAGGGTTATTTCAGGTATTTGCAGCGTGCTTGTATGAGCAGCCTTGGGTATCAATCTGTAAAATTTTGTCATACCAACCAAACTTACTCTGTATCACTTACAGTAATATTGAAATATGTGTTGCCACTAAATTATGATATATTATGTTAAGAGTCAATCTCACAAGTGTCTGTGAGTCAGTTAAGTATGCAGCATGCTGTTTGACCAAACTCTAACAGTTCATGCGATTGGCTGCATCGATCCTCGCCGGACGTTATGACCAGAAATTGAGCTTTTTTTTCACGAAACCACTTTGAGTCCGTAATAAGTCATGCAATTAAAAAAAAGTTATCTATAATCAAAAGCAGGTGTACATTTTATTGGGTGAGCCTTCTGTTAAGTGGTTGTATTCTTATTTCCTCTTCTCTTTTGTCCCCACTGGCAGACATGGTTTCACAGAGAGCTTGTCTTGAGCTTGGTGTCAGTACCTTATATAACCACACATAAAAAAAAATTGCAAACTATCCCTTCAATGCTCCGAAAATCAAATGTTAGTGTTGGCGCTGGTGTCGTTTGTCACAAATCTCTAAGCATACTGCCTATGAATGAATGAATGTATGCTGTATTGTCCTCAAGTAAAATCTTTATTCTTTACTGCTTTTAATTGTCGTTGTTAAGTCGTCTGAGCGACAACAAGTGGAATAAAGAGAAAACATTAAGGCAGCAGCACAGAACCTAGCTATAAAGAATGGTGGGATGAATGACATTTTTTTTTTTTTTGCTCATTAGTCCTAACAAATATGCTTTCAAGTTGTAAAGCCTTTTTTGCCTCCTTCAGTAATCCGCCTGAGAGAGAGAGAGAGCTCGTAGGGACCGCAATCCAAGTTGCCCCAAAGGTCAAATTGTCACTTTGAGTTGTAGGAAGGAGTAAACAGGGCTGGAGTAAACCTCCTGTCTTAAGGGGCCCTCTCCATAAATCCTTAGAATCCTTAGAATAAGAGTGCCTTTACATGATCTTTAAAAGCTGGAACACAATGTCAGGCTTTAATCTCACAGGAATAAAAGTTGTGTTGTGCTCGCTCAGGGGACAGTTGTCAATCCTCAACTGCTATCACAGTTTGAGAAGAAACATCTCATTGATTCATATGCCTGCAGGATGACCACTGATGGATCATCGTGTGAGCGATCACAGAATTCATCATCGACGCATACCTCCAGACCACGGAGCTAAAGAAAAGCTACTTGATGCAGAGGAATGTTGGGGCCCGGGGCGACGAACAGTCATAAATTGATTATTGAATGCAGCCCCGGCTGATCGGAGAAGAACAAATGCTTTTGGGGTGATGAACCAGTTGACCTCATCAACTTGCCGGCTGTCATGACCTCAACCTGCAGCGATATGAGATGTAGAATGGCAGAGGAACAATATTTGTTTAAGCTGATAACTAGAGGTTGTGGAGGTTGTGCGTGTGTGTGTGTGTGTGTGTGTGTGTGGAAAAGAATGTAAGTCAATGTAATGTCCTCCTATGTGATGGAAACCAGTGTGTGTGTGTGTGTTTGTATTTGTTGCCTCTTTATGACCTTTTTGGCCAGATACACTGACATTTTCAGGACCAGTTGTCCTAATGGAGACCAACATCTAGTCCAGAAATGAGGCAGAACCTACCTCTGTGACAAACGGGTTTAGTTTAGGGGTAAGATTTGAATTGTGGTTATGTTTATGTGAGTGTGTGCATACACTTTTTTGTTTAGTGTCTTATTTGTAGTTCATATGCATGACTCTAGGATAGAGATACTTGGCAGAGAGAGAGAGAGAGCGTATGGTTGTACATGTACAGGCATTTGCACAAGAGCATGCTCAAGTTCTGCACCTACTCTATTACAAACAAAGGGTATGGATGCACATGATGTGCCGGTTTTGTTTGTCTGCATGCGTGTGTGGCCCTGGCTGCATCCGCGAACACCAGCATGCTTAACGGTCTACAGTTCTCACTTGGCATAATTAACATTCCAGCTGTAGAGATTTTTGGCATGCACTGGGAAGCATGACAAGACAGCTACACCTCTCTCTCTCTCTCTCTGCCTTCTCCCTGCAGTGTGCTCTTTGGTTGGAGAAGTACTGTACAGGCTCCACCACAGAGAATTAACAACAGCCTCACATCATTTTTGACAAATCATTTGTCTCAGAGCCATGCAATAATTCAAAAACAAAAACTGTTGAGGGAGTAAAAAAGGTCAGTACATGCAGGCTATTAATGTAATGCTTATGCGCCGTGCAAACACTTTGAGATATAATCCATATTATAGATGCTTTGCCTCAGATATGTTTTCTGTCCATAAAGGAGCTATTAACCACAATTAAAGGCAAAGTAGGATTTCTTTTTTATGTTATTGATCAATAATTCCACAATAACGAGTCAGAATAATGTAAATAAAGGGATTTGAGAGTGAGAACAACGATCCTGCACCCCTTCGTGGCTCACATTCATCATTGTTGGCTGATTTATTCAATTAATATTTATTCCTTATGTATCTACCTACCTCTGTATCTACATACCTCTCTCCCTACCTTCCTAAGTTCCTACCTACCTATCTAAATACCTACCTGTCTATATACCTATTTCCTGACCTACCTACCTACTTTCCTACATACCTAAATACTTGCCTTCCTATTTACATACCCACCTACCTATGCACCTACCTAAAGTACTGGCAACAAAACCCGGAAAAAGAACGTTTTTAAATGACAATCAGTCACTAAACACCGCCTTGTTCCTCAGTTACCTACATAATTTGCATACAAGAAAAAAGGTCTGTTTTCCTCTCTTATTTTCTTGCTGCTGCTGCTGACTCATCCATCCAGCTACAGGTAAAGTTATTAATACCGATCCCTCCCTAACATGCTATTTGCCCTGCAGGCAAACAAATCACAGCACTCCTTGGCACATCTTAATGGATGCATTTAGAGCAATTATCTGGCTGATATTTTACAGGGACACATGATGTGTTTTGATGTGAGTGTCAGAGAAACATTACATTATACCTGGCTGTTGGTAGGTGTTGGCACAGGCAGACAGACTTCAGTCTGACATGCCTCATGCAGTTGCACAAAGTTGTTGACACACTGGTAAACCTTGGCTACCTTAAGAAACCAACATTGCGAGAAAGGGGGAAACCGCTCTGATGTAATACACTGAATATATGTGTGTGTGTGTACACTATATGCCTGTTGAATCGAAGAGTCACATGTTGCCATTGTACATTTCTGCAAACCACTGACACATGTAAGCTCAAATACCTGAACATAATATGTTGTGCATGTCAACCACTTGTGGCACTTTTGGCAAAGTGTACTAATAAACATGTTTCTTTTCATGAATGTGGTTAGGTTTTTGGCACAAAACTAAGAGCTAAGAAAAGATCACTGTTGCAAAATAATTTTAATTAAAACACCCCGGGACATCTTAAATGGGACAATGCAACCAAGGGACAGTCCACCTTGATGTCACTCACGGGGACTCTGAACTCCCTTTTGAAGTCAAGTCATGGCTGGTGCCATGTTGACGTTTTTCAAGCAAACGTTCACAGACATCAAGTACAGCATGGCCAGCCACATTTTTCACTGTTAACAGGTTTTTAAGCTTTGTTTGTACAACGTTTCAAGTCTCAGGATTTAATGTCAAGGTCTTGTTTATCTTCCAGACACCAGGCACAGGGCCAACATACAGAGACGAACCATTCACTCTCACATTCACACCTATGGTCAATTTAGGGTGTGTTCGCACCAGCCTAGTTTAGTGCAGTTAAATGAAACCCTGGTATATTTACCCTGTTACACAATCCGAGTCCGAGACCTCTGATGGGGACCAAACAATCGGGCTCTGGTCCACTTGAAAGAGGTGGTCTCTTGCAATTTATCAAATTTACATCCAATGCTGCCCAACAAAACTGACTATACATGTGAACACACCCTCAGAGTGTCCAGTGAACCTATGTATGTTTTTGGACTGAGGGAGGAAACCAGAGTACCCAGAGATAACCCTCAAGGAGAACATGCAATCTTCATGTGAAAGGCCCTTAGTCACACTGAGCAACAGTGTTACCCACAGTGTGTTTTTTTAAATTCGTTGAATTGTATATCCTTAGTTGGATTTATGTTTGCATGTCTCTGCAACTGTTGTAGAAAACTCTTTGGAGACAGTAAATTAGATTTGACTGATTCAAGAGGAGTTCAAGAAAAATGTTAAATTTGTAGTAGGAGAAGAAATGTTTGGTGGTGAATGATCAATGCTAACAATAGCTAGGTCTTGTAAACTTCGGGGTGGAGGTCAGTGTGGGTTACTGTAGGGCCCATTTTGCCCAGGGCCCATAAAATTCCCTTGAAAGGTTCCTGCTCTTTGGCTATCGAAACAATACTGGTGTTTGGTCCTGAATTTTGCAGCTGACGTCATCCAGACATTGCCGCTTGAATCAAACCGTTGTCACTAATGTCATGTCATGTAAATCAATTTACATACTTTTGAAATGCTGCTATGATCCATGTGAAGCATTTTTCCATGGTTGTAAGAAACGTGTTTTGTTTTTTTTCTGAAAGGCCAGGCTGCACCAAGGCACAAATGACTATTACACAGTCATCCACATAGAGCCGAAAAGGAATCAAGCCGCTCCAGTGTATGATGCTGGGTGTGCTGGCAGCAGCGATGGATGCCAGTGAAGCTGTTAACCACTCAGTCCCGGGCAGAAAACAGCAGTGAGACGTTATTTGTTTCAACCAGTAGAGACTGAAGTGTGTGTGTGTGTTTTCTTTGCCCACACTCATCTGTTTTAACCCCACCTCTTTGTGGAGAGAGAGACAGAAAGACAGACACTTCATTCACAACCCATTTTTCATCAAGTCAAAAACACACAAGGCTTTTTGGCACTGAAAATAATTTAAAGTTGCAACATACAATATATTGTGTAGATAATTTAAAGTTGCAACATACAATATATTGTGTAGATAATGCGCAGTGTCTTTTTTTCCATTCGTTTTTATGGTTTGACATCCTGGTGTGGGTTGTCCTTTTTAATGTATGCCGGTGTAGACTTATGGTCCTCTATGCGCCATATTGCATGATTGTACAGTATAAGATCCCTGCACTGAAACTTCTAGCTGGTGACACACAAATTAACCTCATTCAGAATCAGAATAAACACAAACTAACAAATGAAGTTAAAATTAAACAGAAGTTGACATGCTGGAACTGGAAATTGTTTGATTGATTAAGTCTGAATAAACTTCCATCCATAGTACTTTTCTAGGGCTTTCGTCAATTCCCTCACACCCATTTGCATGCTAAAGCTGCTTTAAACTACAGTTTTGACATTTACTCAGCATATCTATGTGCAGCATCCTTCATTGCCATTCACACGCTGCCAGCACAGCTGTCAGGAGCAACGTCTTGCCCAAGGACACATCGACATGTAGAGCGGAGCTGGGAAGCAAACCACTGCGTTCCAGTTGAAGGAACTTCGTAACATTCATATATGAATGATACGATTCAGGTTTTCTCATGTGACCAAGACAAAGTTTTGGTGAGAGACACCGAAGGTTTATCTTATATTTAAGAAACCATTTTATTTTACATAAACTGTACAGATGAAATTTATTTGACTAAATGATTCTTATACAGAAACTAAAAATAACTTTTATTAAATAGAAAACTGAAACAAAATAGAATTAAAGATGAAAATGAAGGGTTGCTTATTGTACAAAAAACAGAGAATGAAAATAGAGCTAAGAAATGAAAATCATATATTGTACCCTGATACAGTTGTAGGCCATTTTTTTTTTTGCAAATCATCAGAAACAAACAAACAGAAAAAAGTATTGTACACCGTAAGTCAATGGCCTTGCCATTTATGTATACAATAGCTAAAATCTTGGCCTCTTTGGTTCCATTAATTAAAATACATTTGAAACAAAAATTCAATTTACTTCTATAAAAATAACATTTCAATGGCAGTTTTTGTTTCACTAATCCTGCAACTTTTCAGTGCAAACATCACAACAATCATTCGCTTTGGAGAGGAAGCGAAAGATTACATTTCAAGTATTGATAAAGAGTTGAGGACTGAAGAAGAGAGGAGGAGGAGGAGGAGTAGAGAGAGAGAGAGATGGAAAGAGGATTCAGTCTAATAGAGAATGTTGAGTATGGGTATAGGTTACTATACATTGCATAGCTCATGTGGCACTTATTTAGCTATAGGATAGGACACTCAGTACCCCTTGGAAGGCATTTCTTTTTACAAGTGCTATTAAGGATGTGCATTTCAGTTTCTGCAAGTGCTGCACTGTGCACCGTGGTGACACACTGGCCCCAAAATGGAGTCTCTGTGTCCGTCGGGCCCCCTCCGCCTCTTCTGGGCCAAGGAAGAAGACGTTCTCTGTGTGTGTTTTTCTGTCTTTCCCACCGCACAAGTGAAGCGCACTTATGAGATCTATCTTCACCTGGTTGTCATGGTAGCAGGGCCTGCAGCACTCTTGACAGGCAGGAGGTTGGCGGTTGAGGGGCTGTTAGTCAACAGCACGAGTGACAGCAGCAGCACCGTGTTTAATCCTGCAAGGCATTAAGTGCTGCCACCGTCTGAGTCCACCAGAGAGGACAGTCAGACTGTGTCTGTCAGCATAGTAGTGAAGTGCTGGTGTTCTGAATTTCATAAGCTAATGAATTGTCAGTGCTTTACAAGAAAAAAAAAGAGTCTGTCATGTGCTTTCATTATTTAAGGTGGTTGGAGCAGGGATGGGAGTGTGTGTGGGGGAGTGGAGCCAATCATGTCCCTGGCTGATCCTGTCACTTTCCTTAAGCGCTTTTATTTTATCTATCTATTTATTTAATCTTCATTCAAGAGGAGATGATGAGCCATTTTATTATTATTATTTAAACTTTTTTTTTTGACTAGAAATGGCAAACTAGAGCAAAAAATATCATTTTGGTGATAACGTTCCCTTCTCATCCCGCTGCTGAAGCAAGTCTGATAAATACACACGCTTGGACAAACACAACACTGATACTTGTGTTTGCTGGATTGCACCAGTGTGTGCTTCTGTGTGTGTTGCTTGCACATACAGTAGGTATAGATATAATGTATATGTGTACCGTACAATAACATCCTGTTTGTACAAAAGGTCAAGTTCAGATAGTGAAGGGTCGGTGCAAAGGTCAAGCACAGCCACACTCCTCCACGATCATGTTGGGCACATCCCTCTTGACAATGTTGTACTCATCGTCGAAGTAGAGCATGGACATAGTACTAAGCTTGGTGGGGATGCAGCAGGAGTTGACTGAGCCCGGGCTCATCCCTCTCATACGGTACTGGTTTACTACCGCCGTGTGGAAGGACGAAGCCGAGCCCGGCACTCCAGCCATGTAGGCTGGGCAGCTGCCTTCGCAATAGTTACCATAATAACCAGCTGGTGCAATGATCCAGTCATTCCAGCCGATAAGACGAAAGTCTATGTAAAACTGCTGCCGACAGCACAACCCGCCACTGGTGCCGTCGCACTCCAGCCCCCGCTTGCGAATGCGGTGCTTTCCATCCACTTGCCGTGCGCGCACCACCAGGAAGGGCCGGTGGGACGGGTCGCCTGGGTCCACCAGCACCGGAGCCACACCCGCCGTCTCACAGCCGTCGCAGTGGACCTCCAGGTCCTGCCTCCGGCTGCCTTTCCCAAACACGGCCCGCACCGCTTCGGAAAGGGGAAAAGTGTGCCAGCCATTGCGTTTCAGATCCACCCGCTTTTCCACCAGGGCCCAGCGGCCTGTTGCCCCTCCACCTCCACCGCGGCCACCTCCTGGGCTTCCCTCTGTGCTGCTTGAAGCCCCAGCTTCCTGGTAGAGGATCTTGACAGTCACTTTCCTCCGTAGGCCCTTCTCAGGACCAGACGGCAGCACACGGAAATAGAGCCAGAGGTTGGCCTGGGACACGAACAGGTTCTGGTTGCCCTCGTTGGAAATGAGGAAGTACAGACTGGGCTTGGCTGAATTGTGTCCATCTGTTGGGAGACAGGATAAGGAGAGGAATAGTTTATGGGCCTTTGTCATGCAGATGGGGCATATGTGTGAAATTTCAGCAAACATTTTGCTGGTACTTCAAAAAGAAAAGGGCAGTAAACTGCACATTAAAGGTTGACCAATATGGATGTTTGGCTGATTTTTTTCCCCTCCATATGATAAAATATAACAGTTTTATAACTACAACACAATTCCTTGATTTAAAGAAGCATTCATTGCACAAAACTTATTATCTGTCTCATTTTTGTCTGCACTGCAGCGCACAAAAATAATGTAGACTCAATATTTAACACATTGACTATGCCATCAAAAAACTAAATATTCTCGAACTTGCAGGAAAAAAAATGCTTTTAGTGACTTAGCAACACCTGTTAAGTTTCTAAAAACAAAAATGTGTAATTGGTCGATTAATAAATAATATTAATAATATGAATTATTATTAATAAATGGCACATATCAGGTCGGGATGGCTTGATACACTGTACAATTTTTTGGCGCTTTTCCACTACATAGTTCCAGCACGGCTTGTCACGGCACGGCTCGACTCTACTGTTTTGTTTTGTTTTTTTTTCTTGCTTTTCCATTAGGGATAGTACTTGTACCTGGTTCCTTCTTTAGTACCTGCTCTGGCGAGGATCCAAGCGAGCTGAGCTGATACTATATGTGCCACCTGATTGGCAGTGAGAGTTGTCGCTGGAAGAGTCATGAGCATGACGTCCGACACGAGAATCAAACTGAACAATGCTGAACCGTAGATTAGTTATAAAGACTAAAAAAAAATATTGAAAACAGGCATTAATCTCCAACACGACCTCACTCACATTGAGGAGGAACGAAATGGAAAACCACGTGCCTGATACCACACCTAGTAGAGTCTTGCTGTGCCATGCCACGCTAGAACTGTGCATTCTTATTTTTTTTCTGATATCTAACCAAAGGATTTTGAACTGTACCGGACCTGTACTGGTACTGAGTATCATATCGGTTCATATTTCACGCAGCTAAAACACACACAGAATCAGCACATTTGCCTCTCCCCCACTCCCACCTGCCAACCAAGCATGGCACAGATTGCACATTAAAGCTCTGGTTTCCTCTCTTGTTTTCTATGTTCACCCTCAATCACTGTGTCAGGTGACCTCTGTCAGAGCCTCTGATAGGCCAGCTGTGACAAACCAGTGCTGGGATCAGGCCCAGTTGGCCTACGATCCACCTTTGTAAGTGACAGGGCCAAAAAGGAGGGAGAGAGTGTGTGTGTGAGAGAGAGAGAGAGGGAGGAGGACAGAGAAAAAGAGGATGAAGGAAAAGAAGGAAGGATGCAAGTGGAAAATGTAGGAGGCTGGTGGACATGGCTAAGTTCCCCTCCTTTTCTTGGGGGGTGGGGGGGGGGTGGTTCACAGAGTTCGCTATTACTACCCAACCTGAACCCCACCCCCCTTGTCCTCCTCCTTCCAGTGTAAGCACCCTGAGAGTGACAGCACAAAGCCCACAGCGAGGCAGAGGGAGACAGCCGCGCTGCAGCCCGCCATTGAAATGCATGGCCTTGCTGCAAAAAGCATGATGAGGCAGAAATAAAAGCCATTTACATGACACAGGCTACTTTCTACAGCACCACAATGAAGAGATCCCGGGTGGCTGAAGGTGGCACTGGGCTCTCCCTATTGCACTTTTTTTTTTTTTTAACCATAGCCTAATGATGTCTTCCAAATTACCCTGAGATTAACTTGAAACGGTTTCTATTTCTGGAGATTTAGTGCAATGTGCCCAAGCAGAGCAGCCGCCTTTAAAAAGCAGCTAAATTACTTTGTTTGCCGACTGATTAGTGCGTGTCAGTGTCAACAGGTGGCCACCAAAGACGGGGCCTCCCTCTTCACGGCGCCTCACGCCTCTTCCTCCTGTAGAAAAAAAAAAAACAAAAAAAAAAAACGTACGGCTTTACGTTCAGACCTGTTGAGACCAGCTCTCTGCTCCGTGGAGCTGTCAGCTGCCAGATCAAGCTCTGCAATCGCACACACACACACGCGCATGCACCCATGCACAGGAAGGCACACACCCAACCCCACAGTAAGCCATACGTCAAATATCAGCCTTCATGATACCAAAGGCTGTGGGTGAAGTATCAAGTGCACAGTGTGTACACACTGAAATCCATCTCAAGTGATTGGCATACCTGCGATTGGTATAAAGGCCCCTCAGGGCTACAAGAGACTAACCTCACCTCACTCTATGCTTCTTGCATGCTTCGACAGCTCTGACCTTAGAAAGCGAGTCGTCATCACGCAGCAGTGAGCATGCGGCGGCAGTGTGATAAACACACAACAGAAAATAACGCTGACCGCGGATTTGTACGCTCGGCTCTTGCGCTGATCACACGACACAGCTGTGAGTCACTTTAATATGACTGTTTCTCATTCATGATCTACATGCACTTACTAAAGTCTAATGTGTTAAGAGCCGGTGGCGATAACTGATCCAGCCCTGACAGGTTTGGCATTTCAACACAGTGATTAATGTGACCGTAAAACCAGGGTTGAGATTATACAGTAGCAGAAACCCATTTGGAGTAAGGCTGTAAATAAATTTTAATTAGGGCGGCAACAATTAATTCATTGGTAATCCACTGCTAAGTTATTGGCCGACTATTTAAAAAATTGGTTTGAGTATTTTTGAAATATATAAACCAGTTCTGTGGCAATAGTTATAGTCCTCTTTTCTGACCCTTTGCTGACCAAACAACTCATGGATTAACTGAGAAAATCTGTTCCTCATGATTAAACAAGAAAACCTGTTTTTTGTTGAAGCCTTAGAATATCATTACTGAATCATAAAACAAAGATAGTGAAAAAGGGGGTACTGCGGAGCAAAGGGCCCCCTGTGTGTCTTCCCCCTTTCATGTTAATATATCCTCTCTAAAAAAGGTCCCGCAAATATAAAAAGTGAAAACAATTCACATAACAACTTCTTAAAGCCAAAGAGAAAAATGTTCATGTTATGTAACAATCAGCAAATCCTCACACTACACAAATCAATATACAAGATCGCTCCGCCTAATCGATTCATCTTTCTCCGCTGATTGATAGCTACGCTGGCAAACATTTTTATGAACCATTGAAATCGAAGTCGCATCACACAGCCCTGCTCTGAATCCACTCAGGAAGGTATTGTTGTTTCCGTGCTAATGCAAACAGAAGATGAAGCAATTAACTGAACATTTAAAGAAATAAGTTAGATTTAGTTCATCGGCTAATACAATAAGACTGTGACAAACCAGTCTCACCTCTTGGTCACTTTCGTAGCTAATCTTTTACTTGCACCATGTGGTTGCCATTCGAGAACTGCGACAGTTTCAACAGAGCGATGGATGTTCTCCTCAAACATTTGTAACAAGTGAGACTGATTCTCACAGTTTGAGTCACGGACTACCATTTACGAATATAGTACTTAAGATTGCTAGAAAACTGGTGAGTCATCTAAGGTCTGGTGTGTAACATTTATGCAAAATTATTTTCCTTTGGCAGAAATTGAAGATAAAATGATTATATTTAATATTGCAACAGTGTAAAATCACCTGATTGTATGAGAAGGAACCTAATATTGAGCTGGGTCAGCTCAGGGGCCGCCCTTTTGAAACACATATGTTTTGACAGTGGCCCACAATGGACAAACTAGGTTATGAAGTAATGAGGTTTTGATGCTGAACTGAAGGCTCCTCCGTGACTTGGGTGAGGTGAGGGATACTCAGCTGCAACATCCAGCTACATCAGTAAGTTTTACACACTGTGCCGTTAAACAGTCAGCTGGATTTAGGCACCAGAGCCCCCGTGACCCTCAGTGGAGGATAAAGCGGTAGAAAATGAGTGAGAGTGAGTGCCTCTAAACACAGTTTGTGATGGGGCCTGAGGCAAAACTCTGCTTTTTTTTAGACACTTTTTGACTGACAAATGACAAGTTGCATATAATGAGAATATTTTGGAAGAGAACTGTTGTCAGTGCAAGTCAATATTTTAACCTTTTGTTTTGGCAATCTTGTTTTTATGGACCACATTATTAAGAACACAGTGGTTTACTCTTGTCCAATATCAGATTCAGCATTGTTCATAATCAGTCCCAGCTGTGGAGATATTGGCATTTTATATGTCTATACCTTTTTAGATAACATATTATAATTAAATTCTTTGTGCTTTTGGAGTGTTTTATGTATTGTGTTTATTTTACGGGACTATGAGTCCACAATGTGGTCTGAATTGATTTGAACTGAATTAAAATTGTGAGCAACCCAAGCACCTTTATAAGGTGAAGAAATCATGTTTTCTCTCAAATGAAAGGTTATTATGGAATTATTGATCAATGACAACAGAAATATGCTAAACCCGGAAACTGCCTAATACCAAGAAAATAAAAGGGGGAGCTATTGCCACGTGGCATAACAGAGGTGGACCTACATTGAACAGTGCAGCAACTGGAGCTGCACTTTATTGTGCATGGAAACCTACTGTACAGAGTGAGCCATCTAAGTGACTGTGAACTACTTTAAGACAGAGCTGGCCCAAGTCATACGCAAACTATAGGGCTGCTTGGGGCCCCCTGATCACCAGGTGACCCCACCAGTGTGTGTGGAGGGAAAAAAACACACACACACAAAAAAACATTATAACATGTTAAATAAATCTAGATACCTTTACATATCCAATTAGTCTTGAGCTTACGTTATTTGGTTTTATTTAGTAGTTGAAAACTGCAAATTTAGTACATATTTCCACAACTGTTCTAAGTTACAGTATATAAACCATATTCAAGGGATTTAATCACCGCACTTCACTTTGCTTATTGCCCTCAAAAGTTGAAAAAAAACATATGTGACACTGGTTCGGTGTAAATATCACATCTATGATTAATGCAATTTATAGTGTTACATCTGTATCAATAAAATTCACCCACTATGAGGTGGTGGAAGTGCTTCTAACTGCTACTTGGAGATGTGATATACAGTATATGACTGTTTCCTTTCGCAGCGCAGAGAAACGCTGGGATGCCTTCCGAGTGTTTGCATGACCTCCTTACTACTGAACATGTACATTAGCATACCACATGACTTTTCCTCTTAAGGAATGAATTGTTCTTTTCATTCAGCGTTCCTGGCCCTGACACGTCTCGCCTGACCCCGCAATGGAAAGGTTGCTAGTGAGTGTCGGCAGGCAGGACACCTGGGTGGGCTTGTGAAGATAAAGAGCTGCTTCAGCGTGTCTCCACCTGCGCTGCAGCGTCAGGGAAGGAGCCGTGGAGGACGGCAGGTAGGCAGGCAACATCAGAGCTCATTACTCAAAGCCGCTGTCGACAAAGACCACAGGGTGCGGGAGGACGAGGGCTGAGCATTTGTGGTTTGGACACAAGCAGAGGCCGTCCCTCAGGCCTAAGCCTCAGCTCTTGAGGAATTCCACAAAGGGTTAGAAGGTGGAGAGGAGGAAGGGTTAAAAGGTTAACAGAGACACTGGACTTTTGACCAGTGGTAAACAACAATACAGGCCTGAACCTGCTGTTGTTAAAGAGTTGGCATTTTTATTAATGCAGCCTAAATCATTTATAGGCTCATCTAAGGCAACAAGGCCTCAGCATGCACACACTTGTGAGTGAGTGGACGTGGAAAATGTCTGGACCCGGTCCATGAGCACCATGAGTGGCAGCTCCTCATGAAAGAGTTGTGTCCTGAAGTAAACCTGCCAACTGATCCTCCGGAGGAACCGGGCCGGAGTTAATGACCTCCCATAATGAAGTCTTAATTCCATGTCTTGGACCACTTGCCACAAGTTCACTGGGTCCAAACTGCTACAGCGAACAATCAAGAAACGGCAATCTAAACTTCTACTCCTCTCTCTCTCCTTCCCTCTCCCTCTCTTTCACCCTCCCTCCCTCCTTCTTTCCCTGCATGTGTTCCTCGCTCCGCTCCCGTGGATACGGGACACAGAATCTCTGAGCAAAGACCCATGGGAGCATGTCAGGGGAGAAGGGAGATTGGCATCGACTCCCTCACCTGCACGGGACCTCATACCTCTGCGCTTATACTGAAACCGGAGATAAGAAGCAGTGGTTAACTGTGGCACCGTGGCATTTGTTGACCTCACTCTTTCACACATAAACGCCCATCCACATCCATTTGCTGGCTTGCTGTTGGCTAAACATATGCCAGCCTCAGCAGCAGCACCACCCCCCCCCCTCAGCTGGCCTTGTACTAAACTGTGACAACAACAATTCAGCCTTTTTTTGGGGGGACAAGCTCCCCTGGCTTCACAGCTTTCTGGAGACCTTGCCTCTGAGCCATGCCCCCCGGCTGGCAGCATCTGATCCTGGGATGGAGAGCCGCGAGCCAGCTGGCCGGGAGGCAGACAGGGTCCAGAGAGCAGGGAGCAGAGCCAGCTTCCATGCTACAATGCCACACAAACACTCAAAGGTGTGAGGAAGAATGAAACTAGAGAAACAACAAAGGAGACAAATAGAAGCAGAAGAAGAAGCAGAAGAAGCAGAGGAACATTTAGAACAACAAAAGCATTCTTTTCAACACTGCAATATGGACACACACACAAGCACACACATTTCACCGGTGCCATGCTCCTCCACCCACACTCCTGCAGTCCAACCCTTGCATGGACTCAAATGTCTCATCCATTATTCTGAGCAATATCTTTTGTTTTCGCTGCCTCCCTCTCTCTCTCTCCCTCCCTCTCTCTCTCGGTCTCTCTCTCCCTTCTTCTGCTTCCTAACTGTGACATGCTGTGTTCAGCAGGAACACATAGTGCTCTTATAATAATTGTCTGGCTTTTGTTCACTTGTCATGAGGGTGCTCAGATCATTCCCATTGGAAGGCAGAACCCAGCAGTCCATTCAGGCTAATTGTACCAGCAGGGCCAATGGGAAAAGACAAGATGTGTGTGTGTGTGTGTGTGGGTGGGTGATGGTGGGGGGGGGGGGGGGGGGGGTGGGGGGGGGGGGGGGGGGGGGGGGGGGGGGGGGGGGGGGGGGCACATCCAATCGTGGTGTCCTTAATTGTATGTTTTCTTTTCGATGAAGTAACAGTTTGTGTCAAAGATGTTCTTAGTGCACGAACTGACTATTATTGGATTCTGAACATAGATAATTTTAGGTGTGTGGGTGTGTGCACTTGCATTTGTCACCTCTTTAAAACATTCTCTGGCGTAAACACTGACCTTGTCAGGACCAGTGGTTCTCACTGAGACCAAAACCTGATCCTAATGAGGCAGAACTTAGAAGTCATTTCTAAGGATCTGGTAAAGTTTATGGCTAAGATTTGAATTGTGGTTGGGTTAAGGTTATAGGGTTAGGCATTAACTTGTTATATGTTATGGTTAGGAATAAGGCTTTGTTTAGGCAGTCCAAATGGAAATACTCAATGGAGTGTCCTGAGAAGAATAGCTGCAAGAACCTCTCTCTTTCTCTCTGTGTGTGTGTGTTGGGAGGGAGTTCTCTTTGGACTTTTAGAATTAGTTAGATACACATTCTTAGAGGAAGGGATAAATGGTCAATTGAGGGACTTTGTCCAAATTTGAAAAAGGGCTTTTATACATTGGCGTATTGAGTGTGAGCTCGGCTTTGGTGATGAAATTGGATTCAGAGGTTTTCTTTATATCCCCTAGACAACACACAGGGGGTAATTTAAGGACTCCCTTTCTTTAGGTTTTATTCCCTTTAGTCCGTTTTCATCGGACTCAAACATGCAGGAGTAGAGACATGTGATTAATGGAAGACGGATTGTTAAAATTTCAACCGCACTTCTCCTTCTCTACAGTGATGGAGCAGCATCAGAAAAAATTAGATGATGCTTTAATAAATAATTGTTATGTGCAGGACTCTAAAAGTAAACCAAGATTACTTCTAACCTAGATATTATTATTATTATTATTATTATTATTATTATCATCATCAGGTCACCAGGATCCCTGAACTCCCTTTTACAAACAGTCAAGGGTGAGTGGGTTCATCCAGGGGTTAAATGTATATATATATGTGTGTGTGTGTTGAATTATTGATCACTAACCTGATTCGGCAAAGCTGATAATCTCCGAGGTCTCCGCTTGGACCTCGTTGTTGAAGGCAGCCTGTCCGTCAAAGTTGGGGATCTCCACCCGGCCATCTTCGCGCACTTTGCCGGCGTGCAGCCTCCGCAGCGCGGTCACCATCGCTGCCTTCGGTATTGGGTGCGTGATGTTGGGCCTGTCCCTCATCTGCAGCCGGTTCAGTATGTGCCTCTTCACCGCCTCCAGGAAGTCTATGTTCAGCCGCTCCGACTGATCACTCGCCTTGAGGCCGCAGGAAGCGCACGACTCCTGGGCAGCGGAGTTCGCCGTCTCCGCCGAGGTCACGGAGCCGCCGCAGCGCAAGGAGACGAAACACGCCACCAAGCAGGACAACGCCAAACTATAGAAGCTCATTTTTATTCTAATAAAGTCACAAATTACAGTCTGGGTGGTTTTCGTGAGAAGCATAAAACAAAAATACAAATAAAAATACCACACACTCACGGGCGTAAAAGCTACTTTTATTATTTAAAAAAACATCTGAAAGTTCGAGACGAGCAACTCCACATCCACGCCTCGCGATATCCACACGAAAGCTTTTACTATGAATTATTATTCCCAGTCACACAAGGTTAAACTCCTGTCACAACCGCGCGCTTCAAGCATCCAACGGTGCGTCTTTGCTCTGCGTAAAACAAAAAGCCCATCATGTGAGTGACTGTTTGGATCGTTGACGCGCGGCTCCTCCTGTCATGCCACGTTTGCTTCACACGCGTGATCTTCACCAAAACAAAGCGGGACAGGTAGCGAGGGTTCGATCGATCGGGGAACTTCTGCCGCTCAAAATAAACGAAATAGAAAGCACGGCTCCCGCTCAATTCACGTAGCAACACGTAGAAAAGTCCACTCGTGCAGCTGCAATCCACGGAGGACATCAGCGGGTCCCACTGCGGTGTGTGCTCTCTCTCTGTGTCTTTCAGTGTGTGCACTCGGCCCCGTGCGCGCGCGCACCCCTGTGGATAACCAGCTCCGTGCGTCCTCCTGCAGGATGCTGCCCACGGACACTCACGCTGACACGGACCCTGCTCTCTCTTCGCAATCACGACTACAGGGGCTCCCTGATCCTCCAAACTTTTTATAGCTCAAAACCACGTGGGGATTTCCCACCAACTGGACGCAGTGGATTATTAAAACTACTACGTCTCCACGCACACTCCCACTCTCCCACTCATTCGGCGAGGCATTTTCATCGTGGTAACACGCTCCACGTCACGGAGGTAGCATTTTTATTCTCTTCACCTCCTGCGCATCAAACCACACTTTTTAAAAAGAGGTTTTACCACTAAACTTCACCATCATTCAGTGTGTTTAAAACTCTCTGTATTTACATTTTTATATTGTCATGTAAAAGGTCACACACATACATGCGTAAAAGTCACCTTTAATCCGTCAATTATTTTGTGTTGTTTTTTGTTGTAAGTCATAAGTCATGAACTCACAGAGGAGCATTCGGGGCAGAATCGTTCACGACTGGTAATAATTTAGATTACAAGGCAAATATCGCCATCTGCCGAGTAAACTCTGTCATTATATACAGACACAAAGGTTCGGATAATAAATTCAGTTCTGTTTAGTTCGTGACTTACTCCTAACTTAAACCACAGTGTCTAATTTTAAACTTTAATTTAACCAAAACTAAGATAACAATTCTAACCTTATCCAGAAATTATGTTCTTATTTATTAGTACCAGGTTTTGGTTTCTATGCATGATAGATAGATAGATAGATAGATAGATAGATAGATAGATAGATAGATAGATAGATAGATCCCATCCAGGTCACTGCAAATGTGCCATTTAAACTGTGTGTTGAAAGGAATACAAAAATAAAATTTCAAGAAAAGGAAATACAGATATACTATAATAATAATTAAAAAGGCACAGAGGCATAGAATAAACAAATATGCTAAGAATGAGAACTTAGAACGTTATCACACATGTGGGACTAATGAAGGTATATTTAATATATTTTTTCTTGTCAGTGACTCCCATGGGAATGGTTTATCTTTTAACAAATTAAGTGGGAGTGTAAATTAAAACTGCCTGACATTAGGGCAATAATAATGGAAATAGTGCACTTGTAGTGAGCTTTAAGTTTAGTAAGACCTCTATTATTTCAGCTATAAATAGTAACAGAAGCACCACAACTTGTAATTAGGGTAATTTACTTATATTAACTGTGGGGGAAAAGGTGTGGTCATAAACTGAAAGAAGTCTCTTTTTCTCAAGTTGGTGCACGTTTTAAAGCTGCAGTACGTAACTTAGGCCTACCCTTTATTTCTCTCTCTCTCTCTCTCTCTCTCTCTCTCTCTCATATATATATATATATATATATATTATATATATATA
>JAFBJR010000099.1:3321167-3369810 GCA_016785285.1 Brachirus orientalis | reverse complement strand
TATATATATATATACACATATACACACACACACACACACACACACACACATATACACACTACCGTTCAAAAGTTGAAGCATGATATCAGTATCGGCCGATATTGGCCTCAAAGTCTAAAAACATGTCGACTGGGAAGGCTATAATTTTATAAAATGTCTATCTATTTTGTATCTGCTGTGACACAACCACTACAGAAGAGACTACATAACCTCTGCAATTTGATGAAGATGCAAGGGACAAAAAAAAAAATGAATTCACACACTGGTTTCCATGACTTCAGACGACATTGCATTGACTTACATTAATTTCCTGGAGATTTACTCTAACCTTAACCATAACTACTAGAAGTGTATTAATTTACATTATGTGGACTTGATTTTGTCCCCGGAAGGAAGACAAGTCCCCATAATGTGACTGTGTGAACAGATTTAGGTCCCCACAACATAAGGAACACCAGGTACACACACACATGTTTGCGCTTCTATCAAAGTGAGGACCCTCATAGACATAATCAATTCCCTAGCCCCTTACCCTAACCTTAATCATCACAACTAAATGCCTAACCCTAACCCTTACCCTAAAACTAACCTAAACCCAATTCTAACCCTAACCCTAAAACCAGCTATTAACCCTGAAAACGTCCTGTTAAGGGATGAAAAAAAGTGAGGACCAGCCAAAATGTCCTCACTTTGTTAAAATGTCCTCATTTTGTAGGTGTTTATATGATTTCTGGTCCTTAATCTGCAATAAGTACAAGAACACACACACACACACACACACACACTTGTTTAGCATTCATAGTGAGGATCCTCATAGACATAAAACATTCTCTAGCCCCTTACCCCTTAACCATCACAACTAGATGCCTAACCCCAGCACTAACCTAAACCCAATTCTAACCCTAACCCTAAAACCAGTCTTAACCCTGTAAAAGTCATTTTAAGGGGTGACAGAAAGTGAGGACCAGCCAAAATGTCCTCACTGTCCTTAACTTTTTAAGTCTTTTGGTTCTCACAAAGACACCCACACATGAACACACACACACACACACACACTTAGACAAAAGCTTCTAACTGTACCTTTACTTTACTGCAGTTCAACAGCGCACTGCACTCTGTCGCCATCTTGTGTCACCTTGGTTGTACTGCAGGGACTGTCATAACATGGAGATGTTTTTTTCTGTGTGGCATGTGATGGCAAACATGCTGTATTAGGTACCTGTTTTTTGTTTGTGATGGTGAAGTATGTTAAATAGTAGCATGTTCTTACTCAGAACAGCATGTTCAGAAATTGTAAATTCCTTTTCTGGCATCTAAAAACATCAGGAGCAGGGATTAGCTGGATACGAGATACCACTTTTACTTGTCTGACAGCTTTTCTTACATCCTTAAATAACCTTAACCTTTACCCTTTTCTTTTTCCAATATCTATTACAGTGATTTTGACCTGTTTTATATATATATATATATATATATATATATATATATATGGACATTACTGTTGTTGTGTATATAAGACACTAGAGGGCATAGGTGTCATTCACTCCAGCCACACTGACTGTAGCTGTATGTGGGAGTCCCAGGTGATGTCAGCTGCAGGGAATTATCAGTTTTCAGCCGTGTGTGTGAGCATCTTCCCTGTGTTTTGTCTGCTAAACTTTCTTTAAATAGAGTTAACCATATTTTAACAACATCATCATTGTTATTTTGTACCAAATGACTAAATACATGTGGTGAATGAGATGAAATAAAACTAACCAAATGAAATAACTATAGACTAAAGAAGATAAATAAGATGAATCGTTAAGGTTTGTTTAATGTTTATTAAACCCATCCAACCAAACTCCCAAAATTTAGTGTTTTTTTTTTCCCTACTTCATTCCCTACCTTGTTTGTTCCGCCTGGTTGTGTTGTTTTATTTTGTCTTGTTTTACTTTAATTGCTTCCTCATTCTATGTCACCTACCTCTCTGTGTCCTGAGTATACATTTGTTTCTCTCCATACATTAATTGGCCACTATTGACCGTGTACAAGTGGACCCGCTTTTTTAAGAAATCATGCCCCTTGACACAATATACAAACCCCAATTCTGATCAAGTTTAGACATTGCGTAAAATGTGAATTAAAACAGAATACAATTATTTCAATTGAATATACTAAAAAGACAAGATATTTAATGTTCAAACTGAACACTTGCATATATTTTTTTGGCAAATATTTACTCATTTTAAATTTGATATCTGCAATGTGTTCCAAAAAAATGGGATCTTTCTTTTTATCAACACTCAATAAGCGTTTGGGAACAGAGGGCACTGACTGTTGAGGCTTTGTAGGTGGAATTCTTTTAGTTCTTGCTGGATTTACAACTTCAGTTGCTCAACAGTCCAGTGTCTCTGTTGCCTTATTTTAGCTTCATATTGCACCACACATTTTCAATGGGAGACAGGTCTGGACTGCAGGCAAGCCAGTCTAGTACCTGCACTCTGTTGCTACGGCGCCACGCTGTTGTGGAATGTGTCTTGGCATTGTCTTTCCAAAATAGAAAAAGACGTCACTTGGATGGCAGCATATGTTGCTCCAAAACCTCTAAGTATCATTTAATGTTAATGGTACCTTTACAGATGTGTAAGTTAACCATGCCATGCCATGGGCACTAACACACCCCCATACCATCACAGATACTGGCTTTTGAACTTGGAGCTGAAAACAATCTGGATGGTCCTTTTCCTCTGTCGCCCAGAGGACACAATGTCCATGATTTCCAAAAACAATTTGGAATGAGACCACAACACACTTTTCCACTTTGCATCCACTTTGCGTCACTCCATCTCAGATGAGCTCGAGTTTCTAGGTGTTGTTGATACTGTATACGGCTTTCACTTTGCATGGTAGGGTTTTAACTTGTACTACAGATGTAGAGACAAACGGTGTTAACTGACAATGGTTTTCCAAGTGTTCCTGAGCCCATGTGTAATATCCTTTACAGAATGATGTCAGTTTTTAAAGCAATGAGGGACTGCATTAAAAAAATAATGAGTGATTGAGGGCCATCGGCATTCAATGTTGGTTTTCAGCCAGGAAGAATGAAGCATACATAGAAAAGCCTACATTGAGGCATGGAAATGGCTCTGTGATGCTTTGCTCCCTCTGGTACTGGAAACCTGCAGTCTGTGGATGGCAACATGGATTCAGTCAAGTAGTAGAAAATCCTGGGAGAAAATCCGTCTGTGAGGAGGCTGAAGCTTGGGCGACATTGGGTGTCACGCTGCCAAAAGCTGGTGTCTATGCATAACATTTGTAGCAAGTCATAACAGAAAAGGGCGCCCTACTAAGTACTAATGATGCTTGTCATAAAGGGGTTGAATAATTTTGAGACTGCAGTAGTCAAAAGTGGCATTTTGTGTGGAATTTGGAAAAAAAACAAACATTTGTAACATTACTTGTGTTGAGCTATTTAAATTGTTCTTGTTTGTTTATTGCAAACAGCTGCTAGTTGTTTGCAATAAACAAGAAAAACCTAGTGGGGGTTAATGGTCGCAATGGACAGGAGGTTAGCCAAAGAGCAGCATCACTGACAGTAGCTTGAATATTTCTTGCACAAATATAGTTTCTGTTATATTCAGTGGTTTTTGTCACAATGATGCACGCCCAAGTCTTCAAGTTTGGTTGTTAAGTGCAATAAAAACTGGGTGACACATACTTTTATGTATAATAATAACATACAAGGCCTATCTTTGTGCCATTTTGTAAAGATTTATTTAAGAACTACAAAAAAGGATGTGAGAAATGCATAAAAATATAATTATTCACAGTACATGTAATCAGTAATCAAGACACATTTTCAGTTATTTTCTTATTTACAGGGTAGGTAAACACAGAGATAGTGAGAATATAACACTGTTTTGTTAGTTTTTTCCCCCCACGCAGCTAGCATGATGAAAGTAGTTTTTCACTGGTTGCTATGAGTCAGTGAGAGTCATCTGCCACATGGATATGGGGCCGTGACTGTTGCAGGGTCTCCCTCCAAGGACTAGCAGCATATCGGGCAGGTGCTGGACGATGTCACTGTCCTCCTGATTGAGCGGGTCTTCCTCTGTGCAGCTCCACTGATTCTTGAACGCTTTGTTCTCGTAAGTCAAACAGTAGTCAATCTGCTGTGCATCTTTCCCCGTCAAAGCCTCTCTGCTACTGTCCAGCTCTGAGGCTTTTGTGAGTGTTTTGCTGCTGTAGCACTTCTCCAGGCTAAATGTCTCCAGCTCTATGGCTCCCTCTGATCCTAGATAAGTGAGCGATGCTGGGAAACACTTGTTTTTGAAGGGCCTGAGTTGCTTAGATTGGTGTCTGGAGCTGGAGGACAGCTTGCTGGTATCCACCACGTAGCTAGGACCCAGTCCAGCACAGCAGTGGTGGAACTTGTCTGGGGCGCTTGAACCTGGGAGTGCGGTGACCTGGCTCCAGGTCTGAGTGCTGAAGCTGTACTTCCACAGACTGTTCTGCGGACTGTTCTGGCTCAGGCCACCACCAAAGAGAAGCATGTTGTCTTTGTAGGCCACAGCTGAGTGACCCATCAGTCTGGAGGGACCGGATCTGAGGGAAACAATCACAGGTACTGTTAACAGGATGGAACACACAACACATTGTTCACTGCAGTGAGCACTGGCCTCTTCTAATTTTCACCAGCTGCGACCCAGAAAAGCTGGAAATCCTCAAACTATACACAGAGAACAAACACTATAGTTGAAGAGAGAACTTACATCTGATTAATCATATTTCCTCTGTTTTTTTAAAGTCTGCCCATGTTCCTGAAACTGAGCAAAGAGGCTGCATGTGAGAACACAAATCACAAATTATATTCTTCTCTTGTCAGCTTCCTAGTCAAATCTCTGGACATAATATAACCTACAGGGTTTAAATACCTGATTTTCCCACCAGTGAGTCAGAACTGGTGGGAAAGGCCTCTTGGAAGAAAGGTGACAAATCTTCCAAACTAACTCAGTTGACTACAACTAAAACATTTGTTTTACAAGGTAAAGTAAAAACCTTATTTTATACTATAGTTTGGAAAACCAGTGGCATAACTATTGGTTTGTACATTGTTTAGCAGCTGATTTGAACATTGTTTATCATCTAACTTTTTTTTTTTTTTTCTTCTACTATAACCTTAACTATTTTTGCGCTATTTATCTGCTGGCAATCATTTTTAAAGATGTATAACTATATTTGTCATCTTTGATTTGTCTTTCTTTGTCAACACTTCTTGACTACTTACAGTGCTATATATTGTTTATTCTGTGCAGTTTCTGCACTACTAGTCAAAAGTTTGGACACACCTTCTCATTTAAAGGTTCAAAGGTGAGTCCAAACCTTTGACTGGTAGTGTATATTGCTACTAGCTTTTGCTTTCTGGAAGAAGGTAATAACGATCTCAGACAAATGACGTGATCAACAAATCATGATTTAGAGATGGATTACATGCTACGTGTAGCAACAATTTCCCATGTGACTTGTAGAAATTTATTTATAAAACTGTCCACAGGATTCAGCTGAAAAGCTGGCATACATACAAAAACACAGGAAGTGCTTCAACATATAAATATTCTAATTTCCCCTTTATAAATAATAAAGTAACTCCAGAGTTGGCTATAGATGGTCAGAAAACGGTCAGAAAAATTGCCACAATTAATATTCATTAATTAGGAGTGATGGGAAATCATGGCTAATGTGGAGAGAAGAGAGAATAAGAGGAATTTCCCATAATGTGAAATGAAGGTACTTGTTAGTTAAGTTTGGTGCATGCAAAAAGTTTTATTTGGTGGAAACCGTGTCAATATCATTGCTGCCATCAAGGAGTCAGAGTAATATTCTGTGAATGCAGCTGCCTCAGAAGTCCAAAGGCCAATAATAAAGCATTTAATAAAGCACTTTGCACTGCACATTGTTCCTTCCAACAATTACCAATGTATTGTGCTTGTAATGATGTTTTCATATTTTGGGCCCCATTTCATTTCAGTATCATATAGAGTTTTTTCATTGTGAAGACTATTATAATAGTATTTAGATAATGCACTATATATTAATTCATTGCCTACTGCCTTATCCTCCACCTGAGGAGGTAAACATTTGAGGTAATATCATTCAAGCAAGTATTTGTAATGCCTGATTACAGTAAATAAACACACACATCCTACACTTTCCCCTCTTTATGTGTATTTTTTCATTATTCAGCGAAACAGTTATCATGTTGCATTGCTATTCCAGTGTTGAAGAATGCAAATGTAAGGAATTTTACAAAAGGTATTATTTGCATAAACAGGGTATAGGTTTGGGCTGTAAACCATGTTGAGTGTTCATATACAGTATGTTGAATTTAGGTATTACACTAAAAAATACTAGCTCTATATATTTACCTCCCTGTACTTGTTGCATAAAAATTTACACAAGCCGGTTAAGTAACCGAAAGTATGTGTTCTAGCAATGTCTAGTGTCTTTCAGGCTAGCTTTAGTTCCTTGATTTGAAAGTAGTCGGGGACAGTGCCGAACAATATACAAAACATCATCATTTTTCCTACAGTAGCGAAATTGTTGTAAAAACTATGCATATTCATCTATACCCATTTCCGTGTGGAACAACCCTGTGAGTTGTTTTGTATGCTTTGTTTGCTGATTGTTAAGGTACAGTGAGGAAAATTAGCACTGCTGTTATGCTGCCACTCCGTGAAAACCTAACATCAGCCGACATGACAGAACAAAATTGATAAATATACAATGCATGAAAAATTATGCCTGACAGAGCTGAAATCTGGCCCAAAGTACGTCAAAAAATGGGCTAAAATCATTCAGTGTTTACCCAGCCTTAGTTTAACTAAGGTGTTAAACAACAAAAAGTCAGTGTGTGCATCAGCCATGTACATAGAGTTCAGGCTAAATGACTTCATAACATGTTCTGAAAAGATTAATGGTGGACATTAATCTTCCACAATGTTCACAGAGGCAAACTTTAGTTTGTTAAAACTAACTACTCACTTGGTTCTGAGGGAACTCCATATTTGGCTGCTTGAATTCCATTTCCAGAAGTCTCTCTGCTCCCGCAGACCTTTCAGCCCCCCAAACAGGTACATGCAGTCCTGGTAGGCCATGGCTGAGTGACTGTGTCTGGGGCCGGGACCTTGTGAGCTCTGCTGAAACTTACTCAGGAGAGACCAAGTCATCGTATCTGTCAAAACATAAACACATGTGAGCAAATATAAACAGTTAAAGCACATACTGGAGCATCAGCCAGGTAGGATGTGGGGTGATCTCTGCAGGAATACCAGGCTTTGAACAAGAAAACTCCACAAGAAACTCTTGTGATCAGTGGAAATGCAGAGATTCACAATGTGGTGGATTGTAGTGTAAATCACTGGAACAAAAGTGAGTGGAAACACACCAAAATCCAAACTCCAAAAGTCCTGTGAAGACCCTTTCATGTCCACGAGACCTCCATACATCAGCATGGCAGAGCCAACCACCACAGCACTATGTCCTTTTCTGTTGGTTGGCATTTGCCTCTAAACACACACAAAAATATGTCAGAGCTATTCCCGTGCAACTTTTTTGCCTTTAAATCCTTCATTCCTGCTTATAAATGTGGCACATTCCAGGTAAATTACATTACATGATAATTCAGTATATACTCTATATTTGAAAGATGCTCTGTACCTGAGGGGAGTTTGTCTTTCCCTGGCAGGGGGTCCACTTCTGCTTCCCTGAGAAAAAAAGACACACAGGAAAGGAAAATAGAAGTACACATCAGGCAAAAATGAAGCTAGTTACTTACTTTATATTAAATTAGATCACTTCACTAACATCTTCTCTGTGGTTTACCACATATACTTTAAAAATATTTTTAAGTGTCAGACTAAAAGCAGAAAAGAAAAACAAAAATGATAATACATTGCGGACAAACATTAGATATATGAAAATGTGAAAAACCATTAATGGACAGGCCACTGTATGCATTCAGTCAATACAGAAGAATTGTAGCTTCATTGCAAAAATTGATTCGAAGAAAGAAATTAAGCCTCATTTCCGTAAAATAGATTTTATATTTGCCTAAAAAAAGAAAAATAATATAATTTTGAGAAACAATGTTGAAAACCTTGTCTTCATCAGGTATTACAACTAACTTTAAGCTTTGATGACCAGTAACAAGTTCAAACAATGGTTGGCATGCTCCAGCATCCCAACTGCTCCAACTGCTCCAGCTCTTGATTTCTGTGTTCTTTAATAGTGTTTTAAGGATGTGTTAAAAACAGAGGTAACATAGGCTATCACAGATTGGTGAGTGTGTGTGCATGCGCAAATATAAGAAATTCTAAAGGTATAAATTCTTAAGAGTCATTTTAAGCAAGTAAAGGCAGACTCATTCGAAGTAACTATATTACATGACAGAATTTGTTAGTGATAAGTACAACGTTCAAAAAAATCGGACCTGTTTTCCTTTTTTTTTTTTTTTTTTACAGTCTAACAGTGACTGTAGATGTACAAGCTACAAGCTAAAATATACTTACCCAAATCTAACAGTATTTGGCTTATTTCTGGTAGGGCTGCTTTTGCAGTGACACACATGTTTTGCATATTTGTTAATTTTAATTCATTTTTCTTATGTTTTTGTTTTGGATCAACTGTTTTATGTTGTATTACTCATAAAAAGTCAGGAAACAGGACAGTACAGTTTTCATACATAACTATGGACAGGAAGAGACTGGAGCCATTGTGTTTGGCCCAAAGTATGAAAAGTATGAGTGCACATCTACAGTCAAACTCACCAATGTCAAACACCCACAGGG
This sequence comes from Brachirus orientalis, assembly GCA_016785285.1. Classification (NCBI taxonomy): domain Eukaryota; kingdom Metazoa; phylum Chordata; class Actinopteri; order Pleuronectiformes; family Soleidae; genus Brachirus; species Brachirus orientalis. The sequence continues at coordinate 3,360,982 of JAFBJR010000099.1, read as the reverse complement.
CACCTTTATACTTGGTGTATGCAGAATCCAACATGCCTCCAAACACGTAGAGGAAGCCCTGGAAAGGTCAGAGCCATTAAACACATTCTTAACACACCAGAAAGGAGGTGTGATTTCAGCAAAAACACAGGCAACATGGCAACATGGCTTAAAACCAGGTTAATCCCTGCTTTTAAGCCATTTAAAGTTATAATATAAAACAGATCTGAATGAGTTTGTACCTCATAAGCCACCATAGAATGTTCCTCTAGCTCTTCTGGTGCAGCTTCACCACTGCAGCTCAACTCTGTCCACTCGTTGCGTACTAAGAGGTCAGACCAAAGTATGAGTTTGACTGGCTGTGTTACCTGGCTCTTATTAAAGTTTATATCATACAGTACAAGGCAGCATTCTCTCTGTATGTTATGGAACATGTAAAATACTTAAATTCTCACTTTAGAACCCAGTGAATCATTCATTGCTTTGGAAATCACAAATTTATGTGGCACTTAAAAGAACTCAACACAAATTGGATAAGTGCACTTATAGAGCACACTAAAAGCTGTGTTACAGTACAGTTTTGCCATTCACCTATTCATTCATTCATTTTCTACTGCTTTATACTCCACACAAGGCTCACAGGAGCTGGAGCCAATCCCAGCTGATACGGGGCGAAAGGCAGGCCACACCCAGGTCGCCAGTCTATCACAGGACCAACACAGAGACAAAAACCATCACTCTTACAGTCACACCTATGGTCAAATTTAGAGTGTCTAATTAACATCTTAGTCTGTGGGAGGGAACTGGAGAACCCAGACAGAATCCAGGCACATACGGGGAGAACATGCAACTCCATACAGGAAACACTGGGACATGAACCTGGGTCTTTAAACTGTAAGGCAAAAGTGCTTGCCAGTATTCCACCATGTATCCCATTTACCCATTCACTCACACTTTTATACAGCGCATCTATAGTATGTGTAGAGCTTTTACTATCACACATCTATCATACCCATTCACACACTACTGTCACAGTCATGAGAAGGAATATGGGGACCAGGGACACATCGGCATGTAGACTAGCGGAGCCAGAGATTAACTGCAACCTTCTGGTTAAAAGATGACCAAATGTGCCCTCATCTTGTGTATTTGCCCTTACCTACACTGTACCTCCAGAAGTCCCTCACACAGCTGCTTTCTCTGCCTCCCAGGACATAGACATGTCCATCATAGCTGCAGCAGGCATGCTTGTAGCGGTCACATGGAGACGGGCCACTCTGGGGGAGCTGAGTCCACAGGCAGGGACTCTTCTGTCGCGTAACAGGCATCTTCCCCTCCTACTGGACCATTTTCTAAAGGAAGCAATTCATTAAGAGGATAAGAATTGCAAAAACTGTAGAATACAACATTGTAATAGCTCATGTTCATTCACAACTCTTTGATATCCACTTCAGTGCTGCTGCCAACACTCAGGTGAAGGGCAAAGCCTAGTTTGACAAGGAATAGGACACCCACTCACTGTGGATTATACACAAAAAGTTCCAGAAAATGCCTGAAGTGACATTTAGCAGACTTTGGAGGACAAATGAAAAATGAAACCCACTATTTTTAAATAATTTTATTTATATTAATATTCGTCCTCCATCTGATAAAATATAACTGTTTAATGACACCAAATAAAACATACATTGCTTCACTTTAGTAACCAGTTATTAAACACACTAATGGTCTGTCTCTGCAATGTACATTTTATATACAGTATATACTAGGAAAGGGAAATGTTTTTCAGTTTGGTACCTTTTTAATATAATTTCAAATAATAATAAATTATTTCATAAAATCATTTATTAACAAAAATTCCTACAAAAAAGTTAAATATACAAACGTTTTACTGTCTAAGCAAAATTTATCAAATTACTGAGCGCAACAATGAAATGTAAAATTGAAATGTCTGGTCAATGCTGATTATTAGAATTGAAATGGCAAATATCAGCCCCTTTTATCGGTCTATGTCTAGAATAACATATTGTCATGTCGTGTTTTCAAGACAAGAAGCAGTCAAGCTCACAAACATTATTACTTCATTTGGAAATACATTCCCTTCAGGAAATCCATCACGGATTGTTGGAGCTGCTCTCTACTTGAGATGCAGTTTTGAGCTGAGTCCTGCTTTGTATTGCACAAAGTTTGTATAATTATTCACTTCAAAGTGACTGCTACAAACAACAGCATTTCAGGAAGCTTAGCAGGGATATTACTATCAAAAATGAAAGATATCCACTCTGCTCTTTTTTTCTCATTAGAAGGGAGTCTATGAAGCGTCTGGTGTTATTTTTGAGTACCAACAACAGAGCAACAATGAACTGAACCTTTCTTCTGAGACATGCTGCTCTCAACAGATACAATAGTTGTAATGGAGGAAACGATTCAGCTTCTTCTTCTTCTTCTTCTTCTTCTTCTTCAGGTTGAATGTTCACACCCACAACTGTGAGTAGCTGTTGGGAGAGGGTTCGTTGCGCGGCAAATGTGCTAGTTGCGTAACTAAACTCGACTTTTCAAAACTGCTTGCTTGAGCACAGATAAAAGCCCTTTTTTTCCTCAAAAAGTGGCTGAAGTGTTTATTGTGACACTTTAGTGATGTTTAGATATGGGAGGAACACGGGGACACACCAAAAAAACATGAGAAATTTGATTTTCCAGTGAATGTCCCCTTTAAATGAGGCCTGAAAACATTATTTAATGCAGCTTTTTCTTAAATTCACATTTTAATTTCTTATGATTTACACTACTCACAATAAGTTAGGGATATTGTTACTTACATGAGTGCTTTTTCTGGTCTGAATTTTAATGAAATAAGTAAAAGTTCCCTTTGATATTACTAATAATGAATGAGAAGAAACACCATTTTTATTAGTTCAATATTTATTACCCCAAAAATTTAGACAATAACAAGGATAGCCCCAAATAACAAAAATTGACAATGTCAGTAGCAGGTGTTTCCACCATTTGCCACAATGACAGCTTGACTTAGTGACAATACCACTTTTTTATACAGAATGTTCAAATTGATGCCACATTGAAAAGGGTATGACATCCACTGAGTCTCTCACAATATCCCTAACTTATTGTGAGTAGTGTAAATGTCTATATAAATTTTAATCTTATTTTAATGTCTTGCTTTGATTCTGTGATTCACTTAATGTATTTCTATACCTTTGCGAATGGGTGCCCTATGTATGAATAGTGCTACGCAAATAAACTTGCCTTGCGTCAGGCAGGGTGAGTCCTGGTGTGTAATGAGTAGAGTGTTAGTTGACACTCCTGTGGAGTGCTATGCTCCTCTTCAACTCAGCTGGGACTCTGTGACTCAGCGTCACATGAATGCTGTTTTAGGCCCCAGGCATCGGGGGGAGAAACACTCTGCCACGGGAAACTAGCAGAGTGTTGCTCCAGGGAGAAACTCTGCAGTTACCCATGGTCTTGTGTAGATGAACTATAAAAACCTTTGACGCAAGTCATGTTGTGTTTAATTCATAACAGGCCACATATCAGTCCCCTAAATGGACCCCTTTTGTTTTTTCACTAAAAGTACATTTTTGGAGAAATTCTGAGATCAAATTTAGTCTACAATATCAAACTGAAGAACACAGATCTCTGTTTCAAATTAAATTTTTTTGGATATTTTGTTTCTGTGACTATAGAAGTGCACATCTAAAAACTTTAAACATTTAAGAGTGAGTGTGTAATTCTGCACTGGCATCATGGAAGAAAGCACAGAGCCAAATGTACACATCATACTCAAATCTGAAAACAGAGCTGCAACTAAGTGTGACTGAAGATGAGGATGATGACTGTCCACTACTGAAACAATGCGAAATTTAACAATAGGGCTTGTAACCAGAAAGCCACCATTTCACATCCCGGGACAGATCAAACATGAGAGAGCTTTGTTTGCATTTGTATTCCAGCAGTTTTTACCTTACAGGCAAAGAAGAAACTGATGACTCACTTTATCTACCAACAAGATGTATCACATGTGAAGTGACACTTAATAGTTTGCCCTTATCAGTTAACGTACGTTTCCATGCTGCATTATCAATGACTGAGAGAGAACAGTTAACTTTTCCAGTGTTAAACATCACATGATTACCTTCACTTGGTAAGGTCTCTCTGCTCTATCTTATCAAGCTGTCACATGAGGAAAAAAAAAAAAAAAAAAAACATGAGAGGTTGTTCTGATATTTGAATTGCACTTCAAGCTCTGGCTTTTCCCTCATTCAAACATGTAAAAAAGAAAAGATGAGCTGTCTTTTTGTTTTATAGAGACACAAGGTATACTTTTTCAAAATTATGCAAACTGAAGCCCTTTTACCTATTGTCCTCACTGATTAGTGGTTTCTTAAGGCTAAACAGCTGTTCAGTCCCAATCTCTTGAGTTCCCTTCACACTGTGTGTGTGTGTGTGTGGGGAAATGCTCTTACTTTCACTATTAAACATAGCACTGAGTTCTACTGTTGTTTTTATATGATTTGATTTCACCAAATCAATTTTTTTCTGACCACATTTCTTCCTCAAAGACAATGGTTTCCCACTATCCTTCCAGTCTTTAATAATGCGTTGGATGGTTCTTAACCCAATTTTAGTGGTTTCTTCAATCTCCTTAGATGTTTTCTGTGCTTGATGCATGCCAATGATTTGACCCTTCTTAAACAGACTAACATCTTTTCCATGACCACAGGATGTGTCTTTTGACATGGTTGTTTAAGAAATGAGACGTTACTCATTGCATCAGTTGGGTTACATAACTTGTTGCCAGTGGAAAGATAATTGCCCATGCAGTAATTATCCAATAGGAGGCTCTTACCTATTTGCTTAGTTAAATCCAAGTGTTTCTTTTTTGGCCAGGCAGTATTATATATATATACATACATACACACGTTTCTGCTTCTATCAATGTGAGGACCCTCATAGACATAATACATTCTAGCCCCTTACCCTAACCTTAACTATCACAACTAGATGCCTGACCCTAACCTTTATCCTAACCCTAACCTAAACTCAATTTTAACCCTAACCCTAAAACCAAGTCTTAACCCTGAAAATAGCCATTTTAAGGGGTGAAAAAAGTGAGGACCAGCCAAAATGTCCTCACTTTGTAGGAATTATATGAATTTTGGTCCTCACTCTGCAGCAAGTACAAGAACACACACACACACGCACACACACACACACACACACACACACACACACACACACACACACACACACACACACACACAATATATTGGAATCTGTATATGGGCCCAAGCACTCTTGGTATATCGGCATACTGGATATCTGTAAAAACTCCCAATATCATGCATCCCTATTTTTATCATTAAATCATAGCCATCTGAATAGAATTGTAAGGTACTACAGATTCCAACCCTGAATTATGTATCTGTATAGAAAAGAGCAATACAACTTGAAAGTTAGAAGAAAGCACAGAGGCAGAGCATTAAACTGAATAATTTCATTTCACTTTTGGGGATTGGCGAGTGAAAAAAAAAGAAATGTATTTTTTTTTAACATTTTTATTTGGCATTAATCTTGTGCCTGCACTATGAGTTTTGACATGTGCAAGCTGTGATGATCATGCTTAGAATTAGTGACTGTTCATTAATATTAATTTAAACATTTTCAATTATGCAAAGTAAAACAAAAATAAACACTACCACTTATCACATATCTTCAACTGAGCAGGCTATTTCTTTGGCTATTCAGTTGGGTGGAAAAAAACCTCTTCTTGTTTTCTTCCAAAAGATGATTTTTGTTGCAATGGTATCATTAAGGACTCAGTATGGGCAAGTACTCAAATCTAAATAATCATCCATTTAAGTATGAGAAGAGTTTTTTTCTCATCACAGTTTATTTGCAGGATCTTTCAGTAAATGTTTGTGTTGTCTGCAGTTTAAAATCCTGGCATTCATCTTCAGTTAACAGACATGAGAGCACAGCAATAATAACATAGGAGAAGCTCTTGACTGAGCACAATGCAGCAATCAGTGAACAAGTCATGCTGCACGCAGTTACTTTGTTTTTCCGCTGATATATCACTGATGGGATTTTACAATGGAATACGTCTGGTTTTTATAAGTTTGGTTGTATGCAGTGCTGTGACAATTCCATGGACCTACCTGCAAGCCAAAACATGGATGACTAATTGAATAACAGCTTTTAGCCTGTTCTACTTCAGCTTCCATCAATACATTTAAATATTTCTCATGACTGTACTGTGTGAAATATAGGACTGCAACAAATGATTATTTTCATGATCAATTAATCTGATGGTTATTTTCATGATGATGTTCTCAAATGTCTTGTTTTGTCCACAAACCAAACTTGATCAGTTTAAATGTTTTCTATGTTGTAAAAACTCATTGTTTTTATTTTTTTTAAACTTTCATAGTGATAAATCAATCATTAAAATAGTTGATGATAAATTTAGTAATCATTTAACAATCAATAAATCCATTAATTGCTGCAGCCCTATTGAGTCACAAACCCTGCATGCTTTTTATGGACTTATTTATCTGTTTACTTTACATTGTGCTTTTAGTTCTGTCTGGTTTTCACTTCCTTGTTTCCTGTTTTATTTTGGTTTTTCCCTGTTTGTACCCTGTCCGGTTTTGCTTCCTGTCCTTTCTTGATTGTCTGCCCAGTAGCTATTTCTCATTTAAGGGGCTCCTAAGTGTGCAGCTGACGCAGTCATCTCCTCCTGAGTGCGTAGCCGACGGAGGAGACTGAAGTCATGCGCTATGTGAAATGAGAGTGTGGAGTGGAGTGCACATTCCATTTCTTCCTTTCCTAATAAATTCCTAATAAATATTAGCGCACCGAGTGCTTATACTAATACTTCCCTCCACAGTTCAAAGTCCTGAATCACAGTTCTTCTGCTGCTTGAAGTCTGACTGCTGATTTAAGCCCTAATCAGCCAAAACATCTTACAAATCTGTTAAATTTAAACATATTGATATAAAATAAATATAACCCTGGAATGAGACACAGATAATGTTTCACCTGTGTCAAGTTAGTTTCACAAAAGCAGTGATACATAAGTTACCCTGACGATTTATTCAGTGTAGTTAACTCAGATTTGTTAATCCTGCTGCTCAACTCGTTCAGTCATCTGTCGTGCTGATCGGAAAGTAGTACCTCCTCAACATGGGTGGAGTCGTCATAACTCAGCTGCACAAAACTGCCCTGACATCGTTTTATACACAACACAAACACAAGCAATGGAGGACATTGAGGCGATGCTGTATTTGCTGCTCAGTCTGTGGATGGACCACGGTGTGTTTTTAAGGACAGCAGCCACGTATGCTTGCTGTAACCCTCTTGCCAGGTTTTAAAAATGGCGAGTTTTAATCTTTTGTCAGACATCGCGCTCATGACTCTTCCAGTAACAACACTCTTTGACCACCAGCTACCAGGTTCTATCCCTATTGGAAAAGCAAGGAAAAAAGAACAGAGTCGAGCAGAGTAGTGTTACAACTGTGTAACAGAAAAGCGCCAAAAGGCACCAACCTCTGTAAGTCTTTATTTTGGGCTACATATGCATTCAGTTCATCCACTATAATCTGCCAGGCTTTTTCCTCTGATTGTGATCGACCTCCCATTCTGGTTTCCTGTTTGTGCTAAGGACAAGCCAGAGCTAATTTAGTAGCATAGGTTAAAGTGACACCATGCAGTATTTCAACCTTCAAATAATGCCTCCAAATATATTTTAGACTTACTGTAAGATAGAAGAGTGTGAAGATTTTGTCAGAGGAGTCAAAGAAAAAGTGGGAGAGTGATAGAATAAGATGCTGGATAAGGGTGAATATTGGTCTTGCTTTCACTCGCTGGCGTCAGCTTAGAGGCGCCAAGGGATAGTGACCTGGCTCTGTTAGTGTTGGACTAGTTAGCTGCTAGTTATGGCTAACATGAATGTTGAAGACATGGCTAGAGTTCACCGGTATTGTTGGTCTGTCAACAAATGCACATTACCATGACATACTTTTATGCGACAGTTGTGACAGACAGTACTGTTGTCCAACTTTAGGGGGATCCTGAGAGCAAAAATTACATTGTGTCACTTTAAGACCGGCTTTCTCACATGTCCTGAATTTCTTAATTCTACTTTCGTGTAACAGGCCCCTGGTCTACTACCTTTGTTTGGAGGGTTTTCTGTTTATATTTTACTTTCGCCTTTTGTTAGTTTGCTTTATTAAAAGACCCTTTTCTGTTAATTTTTGCAACCTGCATTTAGGTTCTCTTTTAGAAGTGAAGGCATTTTAATCCTATTTTAAAAATGTAAAACACTTCATGACCTCGTTTTGAAAAGTCTTATTCACATAAGGTTTACTATAATTATTATTATTGGTAGAAGTAGTTGTAGTAGCAATAGTAGTAGTATTGTTATGATTACTATTATTGTTGTTTTATTAGGTTTTGTGTGTTACTCACGGGCTTATTTCACCAAAAAATATCCTTAAAAGGGTATTTGTACAGTGACAATATAGATCTCACATAATGTCGCAGGAAACCATACATCTAAAACATATCCTAACATATAGAAAGTAGTAATCCACTGAGATTATAACAGTGTTACAATAACACTGTAAATTACTACAAAACATCACAGTTGATCTTTTGTCTGATGCTGACACGGCTACAATTTAAAAAAAAAAAACAACCCAGTGTTACAGTTAAAATCAGACCAAAACACAGATACAGACACAAAGCTATGTCTGTTCAGCACAGAGCTCCCAACATTCCAGGGGACTGAGGCCCCTTAAAAGTTAAGCAAAATATCCGTTTTAGCTTATTACAGTAGTAAGAATGTAACACAAAGTTGATGACGGAAGCGAAAAAGTTTTTGCCCCACTTACTAATGAATATTCATAATTATTAATATTTTAGCCCTAGACAAGATGCTCTGTGTTGTCATTGAAATGTACATAACTTAATTTGAGATATTAATTTTTAAATCTTCAAAGTTATTTATTATTTATTCCAAAACCTAGACTCCAGGTTTCAATACATGTGGTAAATGGAATACATTTCATATGACTCATCTGCATTTATACCCCATATGAATGTTATAGCGTTGCAGCTACTACGCTACTTTTCCTGCGTACTAACGTTAACTTGTCGATTATCGTCACTTGATAAAAGTGACTAAAGCAAAACAACGCGTGACCTTCACTACATAACCAATACTACCACTACCCTAAGCTCGGTTAATTTTGAAGCATCTTCAATCCGTGGGAGCGTCCGTACTGTCATTAGCTAACCTAACACACTGACGACCGCCGGAGGAGCATCGCGGTCGATACGTCGCTACTCACTCCTACGTTTATGTTTGTGACATGCGCTGAGCAGAAATTAACGCAGCCACATTAGATTTTACTGTACAAACAAAGTTTAATCGCAGTTTGTGGTTCCGGTATTTTAGCTCAACCACAGCGCACATGAATTAAGACAGAGCTAACGGTTAAGTTGAAGCACAGGAAATGAAGATGCCAACTTTTTTTCTCCCACAGCGTCTTCATTGACTGAAACGTTATGCGGTGTAAATGGGAATCAGGCAGCTTTTATTTCAGTGCCTGGTTGATATTACACTGTATTACAGTGTGACGGAGTTTTCATATACACATAAAACTGATGTAAATAGTAGTTTGTTACTTACTGTGGTCCACAGTGCTCCTCTTCGTCTGCTGTTTGCTTGCCTGTGTGTGTGTGTGTGTGTGTGGTCGTGCTAGCCCCTGTTGCATTCAGGGACGCCTCGTAAATTGCCCCTCCCTAGTTGGCAGATAGTGAAAACACTTGTACACTGAAATGTGGTTTGGACTGGAATATTGAAGAGTTGGAGGAGTAGTATTTAGATACTGTCTGGATTATACTAATTCATGACACAGAAAGACACACTTTATTCACATTTGTGGGCTCAGTTGGTCTGAAGTAATCAGAATTTTGTTCAATCTCTAATTAAATCTGAATCTTCTGTAAACACTTCTACATCAGCTGCTACTACAATTATGATTAATTAAGTTTATATAACGCCTCTCAAAGGCCAGTGTATTTAAGTCACAATAAATAAAGACACACAATCAAACTAAAAACACAATTAAAGATTACCGCACAATGCATCAAAAGTTCTCAAAAATTACCAAAAACATCATAATGATCTCCCAGATCTTCAACATTATCGACTGTGATGGAACGCATTTGAAAACTAAAATATGTTTTTCCCCCTCTTTTTTTCAGTACATTTTAAGGTAATAGTGCTTCCATGACCCATCAGTGTAATCTACATGCATCTTTTCAGTGTGTGTGGTTATTATTATTTATTTCATTCTTCTTTGTTGTCTTTAATATAAATTCTAGTTTAGTGCACTTCAGCACAAAAGTGCAATGTACAGGTTATCAGTCTGGCCTATTTTTTGCTTGTTTTGTCCTATCTTTGGCCATGTATTTGATACATGTATAATGCATGTTTGTGAAATAAATAAACAACAAAAGACGCACATACAAGCCTCTCTCACTGATTGTACAAGGTCGGGGTCCGGGGCCGTACTTTTTGACAAAGCCTCACCTAACTGTAGTGTTACTGTGCTTGTTGTTGATCTGATCTGTACATGAAGGCATTTTTTTTTTATGAAAAGTGTTGTGTCAATACATCTTCCTCACAGGCTGATATTTTTAAGAGAATTCATTATTTTGTCATCTGGTTTATTTGTCCATCTATCTACATCATCATTTTATACCATGCTCCTGTGCTGTCCTGCATGTGCACCTCTTCTTTCTATGTCGTGACATGCTGCTGCAAGCATGGATTACATTCCTAACAAGTGAGAAAGCTCTTACAGAGGGCAAACCTCCACCAAGGCTGCTCGGTCAGTTTTTGGTTGTAAATCAAATCTTGAAAAAGTAAAAAGCCAGAATTCTGACAATAAAGTCTGGCCTTTTTTTGTTTGTTTTTGGTTTCCAAAAAATTTCACATGTGGCCTTATTTTAAAGTGATTATACACTTACTTTGGTATGTGGTATATTGAATTTCTGCCAATAAACTTGCCTAAACAATCTTAACAGTTATTATGTTCTTTTGTCAAACTTTGTCAACAAGTTTTAAATGCAGATCTGACCTATACCTGGTCCCGTGTGCTCTAAATCACTAATAAAACACACACACAACCATGCGTGCGTCTTGCTGTCAGTCAAACACAAGACACATAGATTCATATAAGGAAAGTGAGTGAAAATACTTCTGTGCACAAGAAGAAACTTTATTTGAATCTACAGTTGAGGACGAAATTATTAGCCTCCCTATGAAAATGTCATTGTTTTAAAAGTATTTTCCCAAGTGCTGTTAAACAGCAAAGAATTTTTAACACAGCTTTTTCAAAACATCCTAGTTTTATTTTGAATGCTTCCATTATTTGACAGCACACAGGAATGAAATTATTCCACAAAAATTAAAAAAAATACAGGGTCAAAATTATAAGCCCCCTGGTGCTAACAGTCAGCTGTGTCTCCTTGTTGCTGGATAACAGCCTGCAGTGGTTTGTTGTAGTTTTCCCACGAGTCTCTGACTCGTCTCCTGAGGAATCCCAGCCCATTCTTCTTTGGCAAATCTCTCAAGCTCCTCCAGATTTGATGGCCTTCTGGTATGGACCTTCATCTTCAGTTCACCCTAAAGATTTTCAATGGGATTTAAGTCAGGACTTAGTGCAGGCCAGTCAATAACGTTCCCTTTGGTCTTCTGGAGGTAGTTCTTCACCAGGAGCCACGTATGTTTTGGGTCGTTGTCGTGTTGGAAGACAAAGCGACGAGCCAGGCCCAGTTTTGCTGTTGACTGCTTCAGGTTTTCTTTCCAAATCTTCACATATCCTTCTTTCTTCATGATTCCTACCACACTGAAGCATCCCCCCCCGCAGCATAATACTCCCACCACCATGTTTCACTGTGAGGATAGTGTTCTCTGGGTTATACACTTCTCCCTTCTTCTCCAAACATAAGCAATGTCTCTATGTCTCAGAGAGCTTTAGTTTCATCTCATCTGACCAAAGGACATGCTTTAGTATCCAAAATAAAACTAGGGTGTTATTTTTCTCTGTTTGGAAATATGAACAATAATAAATAATAATAATAATAATAATAATAACAACAAAAGTTTCATATGGGGGCTAATAATTTCATCCTCAAATATATAACATTGCTTAAACCTTGGCTATACTTATACTCATAAGCATTATATCAGAAATTTTCATGACATTGTCACCGTCATTTTTATCATACCATCCAGATAGAGTTTATAAAAAACACTCAACAACATTTAGTACTTGGTTCTAAAAGGCTGTGTAAGACTGCTCCTGCATGTTTGTGTTTCAAATAAATCATTCAAATTCAAATCATACATACTAAAACTATTTAACCTTTATTTAACTGGGAATAAAAATTCATTGAAATTAAAAAAAATCATTTTGAAGAGTGTTCTGGCCAAGATTGGCAGTAGTACACACAGGTGAGGGCATGGGTACAACCAATTAATTCATATACATAGTACACACAATACAATGTAAAAACGGCTTAAAATCTACATGGAATATACAAAGTGCAGTATAAAATCATATATCATTATTATCAACTGTGTTCTGCAGCTGTAGTAGAAGAGAACATCTGCAGCTACAATTAGTCTTTCTTCAAGACTTTGTTCCATCGTGACTTGTTCCCAGTAAAAGGAATAACAAAATTTATTTACACAAAAATAAGTCAAAAGCCAGTCAAAACACTAAACTAAAAGCACTGAGGCTGGCTGGTGAGGTGGAGCTCAGGAATCTGTCTCAAGCATTAGGGGAAAAAGCTGACAAAAGAGAGCAGTCCAGAGACATGAGACTAGTTTGAGCTCAGACGGAACATGGCAAGGGTTACCAGGTGCGACTGTGAAGACATGCTGACACCAGGAAACAGGAAACCAGGGTTTAAGTAGGAAACAGCTGATTGAGTAATCAGAAACAGCCGCGCTGATGAAGTCCCTGCCTCACCTGTCAGCCAGCCTCCTGAAACAAAAGAACAGAACTACTTTCCCAGGAAGTAAAACAGAAACACAAAATAACACAAGAAATAAGTCAAACTAGGGGGGGGGGCAACCCAGACCCGAAGTAAGACATGACAAAGCATCTGTAGTTCCTGACAGGAGACAGAGTTGCGGTCTTACACGCTTCTCTGTGCTTCTTTTCGAGCAGTCACCTCCTCAAAACCCCATAGAGATTGTGTTTGTCGCCCGGCTTACCAAATTAAATAAATCAACAAAATTAAATAAATCAGCATTGAACAGAAGAGGAGTTAGACGGTCTAATCTAATAATAATCAACACCAATAATGAAACAGAATCATACAATACCACTCTTAAATGTGGGCTATTAAATATAAGATCACTCTCCTCAAAATCAGTTTTAATTAATTATCTAATCATTGATAATCATATTAATTTACTATGTCTAACTGAGACATGGTTACGCAAAGAAGAATATGTTAGTTTAAATGAGTCAACAACGACCCACACATACTAACACCCATGTTCCCAGAAGCTCAGGCTGAGGAGGAGGAGGAGTTGCAGCCATTTTTAATACTAGTCTATTAATTAACCCCAAGCCCAAACCTGAATACTTATCTTTTGAAAGCCTTATCCTCAGTCTATCTAATCCTAGTTTAAAATCACAGAAACCGGTCACTGTTTATCGTCCACCTGCACCTTATTCAGAGTTTCTGTCTGAGTTCTCTGAATTCTTAACTGAGTTAATGCTAAGGACAGATAAACTCGTAATTGTGGGGGATTTCAACATCCATGTAGATGTTGAAAGTGACGCAGTCTTAGTTCTGCATTTAATTCACTGCATTTAATAGAGTCCACTGGTTTCTCTCAACATGTGAATTGCACAATAACTAACTACAATAACATTAAGAAAAAATACCAGTACAGTCGGTGCCTGTCTGATAATGTTAATACTTTCAAAGAGACAGTGCAGCCATTATTTAACTCTATACCATGTCTAAGTCCACCTGAAGCTAACAGTTATGATTTTACACCCACTTTCATTGATAATCTTGTTGATAATGCAACAGCCTCACTGTGTACTACATTAGTGTTGCCCCCCTGAAAAAAGAAAGGGATGAATCAGAGGAGAGTAGCGCCATGGTTTAATTCCCAATATCGTGCTCTTAAACAGGCTTTACGTAGATTAGAAAGAAAATGGCGTTCCACTAATCGAGAAGAATCTCATGTAGCCTGGAAAGATTGTCTTGTAGCTTATAAAAAAGCCCTTCATAAAGCTAGAGCAGCCTATTATTCTTCTTTAATTGAAGAAAACAAGAGCAATCCAAAGGTTCTGTTCAGCACTGTAGCCAGGCTGACATAGAGTCACTGTTCTACTGATAACATCAGTAAGAGGAAAGAATTGACCAGCTCCTCTCTCCTAGTGGTAATAACACTTTTTAGCACAATAACCTTAGAAGCACCAGATATACAGTTACACAGTTTCTCCCCTATAGATCTCCCAGAATTAACATCACTAGTATCCTCATCAAAACTGTCAACCTGTCAGTTAGATGCCATCCCCACCAAACTGTTTAAATGTTCTTCCATTAATTAATTGCTCCATATTAAATCAAATTAATCTTTTGACCCTCAACCCAGATGTTTTAGCCAATTATTGCCTAAAAACCTTACTTTCATTTCTAAAATACTAAAAAAAGGTAGTTGTGAATCAGTTATGTGAATATCTGCATAGTAACAGGCTGTTTGAAGATTTCCAGTCAGGATTTAGATTATACCATAGCACAGAAACAGCCCTAGTTAAACGACCTCCTCTTGGCCTCAGATTACGTACACACAGCAACGCAACAAGTTTTTTTTTTTTGCGGGCTGAAAAAAAATCAGAAACGCGTTGCGTAAAGATGGGACGGAACACATGGTGAAATCGATGTAATACATATGCCACACCTACATGTGGTACTGTAAACAGACTCAGACGGAGCCACCGGACACACAATTTCTTGTGTTATAAAACAATTGCTGCGTAAGGTTACGTCTTGTTCTGGTCACGTGACAGTGAAGGTAAAGTGACGTCATCGTTTTCAAAAACAGTTTCGGTTTCCTTGTCTACACGACAACGCGAAGGCGGCATTGCCAGATTTTTCCACTCTGGAACCCGTTCTCAAAAAGTATGGCTTCAGGGCACCCAGAACGCCGTTCCCATGTGCACGAGAGGCCGAAACGATAAAAAACTTTATCGGATCGACCTAAATCCGTTCCTGTGTGTACGGCGCCTCAGATAATGGTCTGGTCTCTATACTTGTCCTGTTAGATCTTAGTGCTGCATTTGACGCCATTGATCATAAAATTGTACTGCAGAGACTGGAGCAGACTTTGGAAATCTCAGGTACTGCCCTCTGTTGGTTTCAGTCATACTTATCTGATAGATTCCAGTTTGTATGTGTTAATGACAATGACTCATTGCAGACAAAAGTTAATTATGGTGTTCCACAAGGCTCAGTTCTTGGGCCTATACTTTTTACCTTATATATGCTTCCTTTAGGAAACATTATTAGAAAGCACAACATACACTTTCATTGTTATGCAGATGACACGCAACTTTATTTATCAATGAGGCCGGAAGACATAAATCAGGTTGTTCAACTCCAGGAATGTCTTAAAGACATTAAGTCCTGGATGACTTGTAACTTCCTACTTCTAAACTCAGACAAAACTGAGGTTATCATACTCGGCCCTAAACACCTTAGAGACAAACTTTCTGTCCATATTGTCACTTTAGATGACATCACCATGGCGTCCAGTTCCACTCTAAGGAACCTTGGAGTTATTTTTGACCAGGATATATCATTTGACTCATATAAAATTTCCAAAACGGCCTTCTTCCACCTGTGGAAAATAATGAAAATTAGAAACATTTTATCCCTAAAGGATGCTGAAAGACTAGTCCATGCTTTTGTTACATCAAGATTAGATTACTGTAACTCTGTACTATCTGGATGTTCTGTTAGGTCGGTTAAAACTATTCAGTTAATTCAACATGCTGCAGCATGAGTTCTGACAGGAACTAGTAAGAGAGACCACATCACTCCAGTGTTAGCTTCTCTACACTGGCTCCCTGTACAGTTTAGAATTCAATTTAAAATCCTCCTCCTCTTGACAAAGCATTTAATGATCAGGCCCCATCATATCTTAAAGATCTAGTTTCATCTTATCATCCCAACAGACCACTTTGGTCCCAAAACACAGGCTTACTTGTAGTTCCCAGAGTCCATAAGAGTAGAGCAGGAGGCAGAGCCTTCAGGTACCAGGCTCCTCTCCTGTGGAACCAGTTTCCAGTGTTAGTTCGGGAGGCGGGCACTCTCTCTCTATTTAAAGTTAAACTTAAATCCTTCCTATTTGATAAAGCTTATAGTTAGAGCTGGCTCAGGGAAACCTGAACCATCTCTTAGTTATGCTGCTATAGACATAGACTGCTGGAGGATTTCCTTTGGTGCACGCACACTCACTCTCTCACATTCAGGTGAATGTGACTTAATTTCGTCTCATTAACCTTTTTTTTCTCTCCCAAGTCTGTGTCTGCTTCCTTCCATTCTCTCTCTCCCTCTGTCCTCATTTTGCAGGCTGCAGGATCCAGATCCAGTTTTATTATTATTATGATTATTATAATTATTATTATTATTATTATTATCACTAAACAGTTATGTCACTAAACATGACATAACTGATTCTAAACTTGATACAACTGTTGTATATTTGCTCCTGGTCTCTCTCTTCTGTCTCTCCCTCATTAGAACCAGGTTTTGGTCTTCATTGTATTACTAACTGGTGTATTCTTAAGTAACACTATATCGATTTAATGTGATATAATGTGTATTTATTTTTGTACTGTCATGAGAAAGTGGGACTTCCCAGTATTCAGCAGGAAGTGAAGACATTGTGTGTGTGTGAGAGAGAAAGGGTGTTGCAGCACAGTGTTTTTCTGGCTCAAAACTCTCTGGTAAAATGTCAGTGACAAGTGCAGACACAGCTGGACACGTTCATGACTAAAAATCTGCCACAATTTGGACTTTGAACAACTGCAACTATCTAGTGCATTAAATGATGTGATCGGTTTACGAGTGGTACGAGCAGTATATGTTCCTGACCTTGTACTGAATGGTCTGTAAATGTTAAAATGTGACCACATTTCTTTTTATCATCATGTAGTAACAAGGGTCAGTCGCATTTGAAGAATTACAATAAAATAATTACCTTTATATGAAATAAAAACAAACCAAACAAAGGCTTGGTTTACAAATAACATGTTTATTTCACCGATACTAGTACTTGTACTAGTACTGCAACAAAATAGACTACATGAAAAGTGTTGGGATACACAATATAAAAAATGTTTGCTCCCATACATCCATGAAAAGACAAGAAAAGCTTTAGACTGACAGTAAATTAGCTAAATTGCAATTACTTATGATATAATAAGCCATTAATTTATAAAAATACATAAGTTAATAAGTTGCATCTGTTTGTTACGACTATGCAACACAGTGTGTAAATAAATTACTGGATGTGTATACATTATGTAGCACAAATATACAAGACAGATACCATTTTGGACAGATTATGTAAAAACCACTAGTTTGCATACAGTATTTCGATAATCTTCATATGTGCTAAGCTTTGTCATCTTCCATGGAAGCATTTGTGCTAATGCAGTTGTAATTATTATGAGATACAGGATAAAAAAAACATAAATTCATTGTGACCTTAAAAGCAGAGTTCAGGTTTTTTTTCACATGAGGCACATACACGTAGTCAGCATCTTACAAACAGCTATAGGTGTGTTTCCACCAAGTGGAATGGTTCAGTCTGGTACACAACAGTTCATGTTTTTTTGTGTTTCCGTTAGGAATAGTTAATGCTATGCACAATAGTTGTCTGCTATGCGGGCCATCGGGCAAAGCCTACTCCCCACCTACCAATTAAAAGTATCAGTTATCAGTCAAAATGCAAGCCTGACCGAAGGCTTTACCTTCACTGTACGAAACGGAACCGCACTACGTCGCAAACACGGCATTATAACTGTCTGCAGTCTCCCTGTGTCGAGAGGCAGCTGAGGATAAGAAGGCACACTCTCAGTGAAACTGAGGAAGAGGAGCTCAACACACGCGCATGCACACGCACACACAAAGGTTTCCATGACTTCAGAGGACATTGCATTGACTTACATTAATTTCCTGGAGACTCACTCTAACCTTAACCAAACCCTAACCTCAGCCTAACTTTATAACATGTCTTCACCTTAAAATGTAGTAATTATGGGGACTTGACTTCTGTCCGCACAAAGACGACAAGTCCCCGTGACCGTGTGGACAAGTGACCGTGTAGTGCCACCTCTCACGTCTGGTCTGGGTTGCCCCCCCTTCCTTCTTTTTTTTTCCTGTTTTAATTTTGTATTGTGCATTACTTCCTGGGAGAGTGTCTCTGCTCTTGTTTCAGGAGGGTGGCTGACAGGTGAGGCGGGGACTTCTGATCATGCTGTCTCCTACTTGAACCCTGGTTTCCTGCTTCCTGGTGTCAGTGCGTCTTGTCGGTCACACCCGGTAACCCTCGTCATGTCATACTGTAGCTTGTTACTAGTCTCATGTCACTGGACTGCTCTTTTGTTGTTGGCTTTTTTCTAACGCTCGTCTTCTGTTCCCTTTTTTTTTAGTACCTGTTGATTCCTGAGCTCAGCCTTGCCAGCCTCAACGCTTTTTAGTTTAGTTTGTTGACTGGTTTTTGAGTTAGTTTTTGTACAATAAATCCTTTTTCACTCCATTTCCCTTTTTCTCCTTTGTCGATTTTTTTTTTTTTTTTTTTACTAAATCATGATATTTGAGTCCCTAAATAGGGAAATACCAGGTACACACATACACACACAAAGATGCATTAGCAGGGGCCAAAGCAGGTGAATGTTGCTGTTCATTAGTGTTTGCACAGATGCCACCATTTTGTAACACAGTGTAATGTGTGAGTAGGAGAAAATTGGGTTTATCTGTGGTCTTCCTATTTTCCTACTGCCAGGCAGCTCCATCTTCAGCATCCTTTGTCCAATATAATCACTATCGCAAACCGTTCAACCTGCGCTGACACGAACTATGCTCATGTATAATCCTGTCCATTCTGGTCACTCCCAACAAAAATCTTTGCCTCTTGTCTTTCAGACGGAACCACTGTCTCTAAGCCAGACATCGTAGCAGATCTCACTGCCATCCTGTAGACCTTTTGCTGCTATCCTTCTGTCAGACTCTCGTCTCCATCCACTCTTGCTTGACGAGTACTGACTTGAAATTGCAAAATAATACATTCGAGCTTGTTGATGGAGGCAACAGTGGATCAGCTCCCATGCACTGTGATGTAAATTTAATGATTTTTTTCCTATGGACTTCAGTGTGGGAGAGTAAAATTTTACAAAGCAAATTCTGAGTGTCTAGTCAGGAAAAAAAAAAAGCCAGATAATTAAGCAAAGATTGTGTACACTGCTGCATTTTCTCTGTGTGTCTGACTGTGCTTGTCACCTGCAGGAATCATTTTTATCAGTTATATAAGTGTGGTCCAAATTCACAATTTACATTTTGCCCCTTTCGGGTTTACAGTCTGTATCTCATAGTACTGCTTCTGTGCTTAGACCCTCAGTTTGGGTAAAGAGGGTCAGCAGAGAGCAATCAACTGGATATAAGATGCTGAGTATGCTTAAGTAACTTATAGAATCATGCTTCAAAAAACCTTAACTCTACTTTTAATGCGGGAGATGGTCTTTAATAACTGATGGCTGAATCTGCCATGAGAGCAGAGGACAAGGTTACAAAATATACAACTGTTAAACATAAAACCATGCTACTTTGTTTTGTCTGAAGTTCTGAAGTGCATCACCTTCATTATTATATAAACATAAACATAATATATTGATATTAATATTCCATTTGGTGCAAAACATAGCAACATTTTCTAACTAAGGCTAATCCACTTACACAGCGTTAAAAGGTTAGATTATATTAATGGTAAGTGTTTTAATCATATCAGCACAGGGACAGCAGGCTTTCTGACAGTCACAGGGTAATATATAATAATTTACTCACCCCTGTGTTTGCATGATGTTTCAAAAGTGTGGAGGGTCAGGTCCTGTGGTGCACACCTCCAGCCTGCAGGGTGCAGTGTTTGTTCATATTTGATGTGGGCAGCTGTCTTCAGCTGTGCCTGAAGCTCTGCGCGTGTCCATAGTGACTGTCCAAAGATTGTGATCTGCAGAGGGCTCTCGTTCACAGCCTGGTGTTCTTGTTAATGTCCTTACCCTTTTCCTGGCTGCTGCCATGACCGTCAAACTCAAAGCCACCATTTTCCACAGCATAATCCTTCTCTTTGGTTGGATCTGCATCACCAGCTTCCAGTGCCGGAGCCTCACTGTCTGCAGCTGCTGAACTGCGGCCACAGCACCGCATATATAGCTGGTAGCCTGTAGAGGGAAACAATGGAATACTGCTAAGTCAACTTAACATCAAAATGACAAATAATATCAACTCATGACAGGGTTTATCTCAGGATACTTTTCCTATAGAGTATGAGTAGACCATGCTCTTTAAAATAGTCTTAATAATAATCTTAATAGTCTCAATAGTATTTTAAGTCTTGTTAATTTAAAAAAAAAAAGGATGAAACAACCTACAGTGTCAATATATTTCATTATATTCATTGCAAAAATAAAAATGAGCAGCATGGAACAATCATTTGCCCAGTGGACCATAGTGAACTTAAACTCCTATAATAATAATAATAATAATAATAATAATAATAATAATAATAATAATAATAATAATAATAATAACTCTTATTTCTGTGAGAAAATTGGAGTGCACATTTAAATGCAACTCTGAACAAGGAGCTTTATTTGCCATTCAACATGTACAAAACATTAGGAATGAGTGGAATGAATGAATTTAGTCAGTGTTATTATTATTTCATTATATATTTCCCATGTCACATATTTTTTAATTAATTTATTTTTTTACTTTTACCTTAGTTTAGCTGGCTCAATTTGCTACCTTGACTCTGTGAAAATTGCGGGCACTGCATCTGCCCTTACGCCTGAGATTTAAAAAGCAAAACACTGGATACTGCATTTATTAATTCTACATTTAATATGACCCTAGACCTTATATTTCCCCAATCACAATCCACTACATCCATATGTTTGTGGAGCTCTGGCACCCTCAAATGTTTTTTTTTTTTTTTTTTTTTTTTTTTTTCTGGCCCCCTCAAATGTTTTTTTTTTTTTTTTTTTTTTTTTTTTTTTTTATTACTATTACCCTCCCTCTTGTCTACATCACCTTGTTTGTGATTGGATAAAGTGTTGTGTGATACTGGAAAAGTTTCTCCAAGAGTTACTGTTAAAGCCTGAGACTGAGAGACCCATGTCACTGAGCAACAATGCACTGCAGTGCTCCAAGTAAAAGTGGCATTTAAATGAAGTTAAACTGCTCACTGCTGTAATGTTTTCTTTCTTTTTTTTTATTTTACTATATACAGGGCAAAAATTAAATGTTTCCATTAAGCTCATCTCGGCCTTTAAAGTACGAGGTACGGGATAAAATGTGCAGGATTGCAGGATTCAAACAAACAAGCAGGTAAGGTTAGGTGCTACCAACAGCATTCCACAAAGAATAACTTATATAGCTTCTTATCACATACTTCACTGCCATTAAACTCATGGTCCTTGAACTCTGCTAGTAAACATATTCGAAAAATGTGACTCTATTTCTCACATTGGCCTGGACCCTATAGCATTGATATTTTGCTTGCTGAAGTTAGACCACAAATACTGGGTGAACAAAGTCGGAAAAGCACACAGGTTCTCATTATTACTAAATGTGCAAATGTTCTGCAGCATCACCACATAACAGAAAATACTTAAAATGTGCTCAAAACAGCTGTAGGAGGCAGGACACTTGCTCATTGGTAACTAAGGTACTACAAGTTGCCGAGGGCAACTGGGCAACTTCAGCAATTCACCATCCAGTATGGTACAGTAGGTTTTCCATAGTACCAAAATAACCAGCCCCAACCATTCCATTCTTTTGTACCATTCACAATGGTTAGGGTTAAATGGTGCTTTATGAAAACGGAGCTAGACCTGACCACTGTGGGCGACAGAAAAAACATCACTCATGTTCTGGTTAATTATGAAACGACAGTTACTGCAATCGTCTCCATTAGTGTTTCCCTATTTCCAAGGAATGCTTGATTAAAAAAAAAAAATTAAAACTTTATTTTATACATACTATTTAAAACATATACACATATATCTTAACTAAAAGGCTTGGAAAATCCAGCAAATTTGATTTGGGGACCCAAACAAAATCTCCTGTGGGTCCTGCCCAAAATCTTTTGTCCTCATAATTAATGGGAAACACTCAGATTATTAAAATGAAGCCTGACTAGAAGTAACAAGAGGGCCTCTAGACACTTACTTCCAACAGACATGACTGCCGCCACCAGCTGAAAGATGCTGTAGATGAGGGGGAATGAAAACATGACCTCCAGCTCAGATGGGCTGAAGGACAGCTGGATGATGGTGCTGCACAACTGGGAGTTCTGGAAACCTGTCTCCAGTGCAATGGTTCGACATCTGAAAAAAAAAGAAGCAAGGAACCATCAAAAACTTTGTAAACAGTGTCAAATAAAGAAAAATGTGCACTGAAATGACTTTACTTTTACTTGTATCTACTGTAGGAGTAAACTATGTGTTTTGCTTGTGACCTTTTTTAGATATCGAGATACAAGACATATCAGGACTCTAACCCTATATTAAATTAAGGATATGTACGTGTGTTATATATACACACACACACACACTAGGGGTGGGCATTAAATATTTGATTATTCATTTGATTATGAAGAGTTGAGCAGTTAATTATATAAAAACACTTACAAAACTGAAATTTTTTTTATCAGTGATTGTAGTGATGGAAAAAGAAAATTCTTTCCACTCCACTATCTTATTTCTGGTGCATCTATTATCACATGGTGTCAGCAGCGGCAACAATTTGTTCAGTGTACTGTATATGTATTTGCAGAGGTGATGAAACTGAATAAAATTTCTTGAATGCATCTTGAGGTAGCTCCTCTAACCTCCACATGCTGTAGAAACTGCAAAGGGCATGAAATTAACCAGGGTCTTTGAATGCATCTCGTCAGCTGCTCCTCTTTGCTCACCACACCGTGAACCCTGCATTACTTTCACTAACTCTCATGCAATGAGGTGAGAATATTCAAATATTCAAATAGCAAATATAAACAGCATAATTCTTTGTGAGTTGGCCCGTTACATGTAAATAGAAAATTTGAAATGTATATACAAGAGAAAAGGAACCAAATCCTAAATGATCCTTTTCTGGATCAATTACATTCTGTGAGTTTGAGTGGCCAGCAATATCAAAAACATAAAGACCATTTAAGAAAATTAAGTTATAAGTTGTTATAAGAGGCTTGTCTCACGATGCCATCATTATTCAGTATGCCAAAATTACCACAGCGTGTTCACTCTACCTGTACCAGGGTTGACCCGTAAAGCGAGCCAGGGCAAACCCCAAGCTGAAACCAATAAAGGGGTAGATTGTGCCGATAATCCATAGAGAAGGAGAAATGATCCAGGAGGACTGGTACAGGACTCCTCCAACCACGGCTATGATGAGAATGAGACCAAAGCCTGCAATGGACCCCACCTGTGTCCAGACAACATATCGTTTATTTTCATGTTAAGGCATATACTGTATATTTTATCTGCTGCTAATATTGTGTTTTCTGAATCGCATTCCTTATTTTCTTCCTGCACCCAATTTCCCCACAGGAAATAAATAATAAAGCACTCTAAATCTGATCATTTTTTTTTTCCATCGGATAAAGACATGTTACTAACCTCCAACCAGATTCAAAAACAAACAGCATTTTAAAGGTCAGTGTATATAATATTAAGGATCCCACAAAGCAAATTCAGCATTTCCTGTCTTCACACACTGTATATGTTAATTCCCCACATGAGTGGGAAGACCAGAATATTGTGTTGGTGTGTGTTTGCAATGGTCTGGGAGCACAGAATGCAGCTGAATTGACTTAAAACCTAATTTTCTAAACATTTAGCGGCTTTTTCAATCACTCAGATTTGCTAAGGTGGTTATTGGGGGGGGTGACAAAGTCAGAATATTTGTTTCACTTTATTTATTCTTACCTTGAGGATCTTTTTGGCTATCTTGGGCCACCTGGTTTTAAAATACATTCCTAAGGCAATAGGAACAAGAAGGCCAACTAGAGTGATACCTGAGGAGACAATATTTCATGTTTTTAAATTGCACTTTCATCATTATCAAACCATAATAGTGCGCACTCATGTCATCTAAAATAAACAAACTCAGTGAAATAACATGTCACATCATATGGCTGTCTTACAATTACAACAAACATATTGATCAACTATGAGTTGTTGTAATTACCAATGCTGTCAAATGGGATCTGGATGGTGCCAGCATCAGTCCAGGTGGTGGTGTAAATCAGCAGACAGAGAGGCATCATCCCCAAGGCCAAGATGGAGGAACACGCAGTCATACTGATACTGAGGAGGAACGGACAGTGTAATGTTAGGGTCAGATAAATCACTTAGATCCATATTTATAGTAGAAGGAGGCCACGTTTGTGCTGAAAGTGATTTCTTACATTGTCCCCACTTATGTATCCTTTTCAAATCAAATCTAAATGTATTTATTCATTTAATTTTTCTATGAAATACATGTTGGAGAGAATTCATATCTTAATCTTATACCTTTTGCATTACAGTGCTTAATGCATCACAGGTCAAATCACTAACGCAGTAAATGCTGCACCAAAGCCTCATTTAAAAAAAAGATTACATAATTGCATTTACACTTCCTCCCCCAAAATCCCCAAACCATTCAGCACTAGCATGTTCCACTTACCTCGAAATGCACAAATTAAGACAGGGAATGACATTAAAACATTAAAAGTTAAATGCATTTGGTTTCCACAGAACTTCAAAAGTCTAGCAAGCGAATACTTGATTTAACAAATTATGATATATTGCACACACTGTGGCAATATATAAAGCAGTAGAAAATGAGTGAGTGAGTGCACACTCTTGAACTGGAGGCATAAGGAATTCGAATTAGTAGTCGACTAGACATTGCAACTTCAGGGGCCCCTCCAATTTGTAAATTACAACCTCTAAATACAACTCTGTTTTTTTTTTTCTACTTTTTAAGTCATGTCTGAAAACACACCTGTTGAGATTAGCATGTTCACTTTTATTTATTTTATCCATCCGTTCCAAACCCATGATTTTATGCATAATAACTATATGCATGGGATTGAATACGTTAGCACATTAGATGGGCACACATTCATTTGCATTGTAAAAATTAAGAATTTTTCATTTGTATTAAATATTTATGTTCGCAAATATTGTCTTGGTTGTACAAGACAGCTATCAAATATAGTGTATATACACTGTATAAATACACAATCACCTATTTTTTTAAAGATGAAAAAAAAACTGCAATCCTACGCACCATATAAATCAAGATAAGGGCAGATTTGTGCATGTTTATGATTTTTTTTTTAATATATACTGTATATAGCCTTTTCTTTAACACCTCCTGATATTTTGGAATAGAACAAAACAAGAGATGTTTGATAAATAAACTACATCTTCACTTCATACATGTTACTCATCGTACTCTCTTAAATAAAAGGCTAGAAAAGTATTGTCAAAATTTATAAGACGGGGCTAAACGGGTTTTTATGGTATTATTTGGTAACAATATACACTACCGGTCAAAAGTTTGGGTATACTGTGTATCAATCTAAGTTTCATGTGCGGCTCACAGGAGAGATTTTATTTTTAAACATTTAAACTGATCTCACTTTGAATACTTTCTTTGTTTTGTTTTCACTTCTTCACTTCAAGGTGAAAATAATAATTCATCAAGTACACTTTCAATTATCTGACAACCCTGCAAGAAACCTGTCGCTAATTCAATTCTATTGCTGCTGCTGTCAGATAATAACAAGAAGATTATCTAGTGGTTACACTAGAGAAGGTTTTCAAACCACACATCATTAACTAAAAATATACTACATGAAACTATCAAACCTGCCTGTTGACCCCGTTGAGTCCTTGTAGCTGGTTCCTTACCTGAGATCCATGTCTCCATCCAGCCAGTAGCAGATAATGTTGGAGCCAGAGCCTCCAGGACAGCAGCCCATAATGATGATGGCGACAGCCTGCACGGGCAGCACGTTAAAGGCCAATGCCAAGGCGAAGGCTGTGAAAGGCATGATGCCAAACTGGCAGAGGAAGCCAATGATGATGCCCCAAGGTCTCTTGATGTGTCCCCACAGCTTTTTGGCATCCACTGTGCAGCCCATGGAAAACATGACCAACGCCAGCATCACAGTGAGCACTATGCTCAACACCAAGCTCAGCATTTCATTAAAGTTACTGCCAGGCACAAGGCAGCTTTTGCCTGAACAGATAGTGGCAGAGGAGTCACAGACAGGAGGCATAGTGGTGGACATTATGGACACTGTCATGGCAGAGACAGCCAGTCTCCAAATTTGAGATTGGAGATTGCAGAAGAAAAGTTCCTCGGATTCAAGGACACTGCTCCACGTCCTCGGTGTCCTTTTCCAATGAAGATGATAGTGACAGTGATCGCGGCTCTTTATTCCACGGTCATATCAAATCAGGAGGGAAAAGGTGAAAAAAAGATAAAAAATTAACCAATACTTAATGGTTTATGGGGTCAGTGTTCGGCAACACGTGCATATAAAAAGGGAATCATTCTGAAATGTGAAATGTAATTGCACCATTACTCCAACTTTTATTGCCCTTTGTCCTTTTAAAACTTTATTGGTCAGCTATACTATACAGCATCATCATCCTACAATGACGGTGAAGAGTGAAGATGCTTGCAGAACACTCCCTGTATGCACAAGGTATTCATTGTACTCGGCCTGTAAAAATTACACCCTTCGGCCTTTAGCAGTTTTTAAACATTAAATCACAGGAAGGGTGTAATGAGTAGATGATAAAAAAATTTTATGTTGGCAATAAAGAAGTATTTAATGTCACAGTAAAATCACAGAAAAGTAAACCCTATAATTATTATAATTAAACTGAATTAAATAAACAGTTGTTTAAGAATCTTTTACTTTGACATTAAAACAAAACATTACTAATCTAGTTATGGTGAGAGACATGTAAGTCAACTTTATATTGTTTTAAAGGTCCAGTGAAGGACAGGTTTATTGGCAAAAAATATATAATATGCATAAGTATGTGTATATACGTGTAATTACTTAAAAATTAAAACATTTTTAAAAAAATGATGGTTTAACACAGTAACAATTCTGCCGTGAAGTGTCACTTGTAAGTGTTGTACTATGCCTTTAGAGCATTTAATTTAAAATACTTTGATTCAGGGCATTTTACAATTTTATATTTTGCCTTTACTTATTTATACTGTCTTTTAAAAATGTTGATCTGCTTAAGCTCTTCATTTTACGGCTATATACTGTATGCTAATAATAAAAGTTGCTGTAAAATACAAAATTGTCTCAGTGTAATCTGTGAAAAAACGTATGGAAAATACACTGTGGAACATTTTTCCATTTATTTGATGTTTATTTAACATTATTATCAGACTAATAATACAAGGGAATAACAGATTAATACATAGTTGATATTTGGTAACAGTGGTCATACGCAGCTGTGACATTACTCAGGGAAATATGATTATTCTGGGCTTTATGGCCTTTAGGCAGGTTTTTAAAAATGAAACACAATATATAAAAGGTCTTTGCCCATGTCTCATGGCCGTCTCAAGGCGTCTCTTTTACTAATGTGGTGAATGGGAAAACTGCTTTTTTGGCTGCATAAATATTTTTTGTTGCATTACCACAAGTGGCCACGGAAAAATGAGCTGCAAGCCGGAGGGGACGGTGTTCTATGCAGTTCTCCTAAAACATCCACGACTGCTTTATAAAGGCAGCCATCTTGTGTCAGCATGTGTGTACAGTAGCTCTAATAGTCAAACTATCAAGCATTTTAAAATGGGCCGTTACCAAGCAAATGAAATGAAAAAGAATGACCTCCTTTATGGTATGTTGGGGCCACCATAGTTTCCTGACACGCTTGGAAACTAAATGGAGGGGTGGTCAGGAAGCCCACTCTAAACTTTTAGAGTGTCCGGTTAACCGCTTCATGTTTTTGAGCAGGGGAGGGAGCCCATGCTCGCAGAACTCTACATAGAACGTCCCTCGCTTGAACTGGAATTCGAATTGCAACCGTCTTGCTGCGAGGCAAAAGTGGTAGCCGCTCTGGCACAGTGACAAATAATTTTTACATCACTACATGTGATTTTTAATACTAAGAATAATAGAAGAATAACAAGCTTGTTATTACTGTTAAATGTATTATTTATTTTGTGTATATTTTATTGAAGCATGTTTTAATAATTGTTTTACTGTTCTTCAACTTTCAAACTCTTATCTATATAGTTTAATTTATTTGTTTATTTATTATCCCTTTCTTTAAAAAAACAAAACAAAAAACTTTTTTAGTCCATAGTTGAGGGTTTCTGTAACATCCTAAATGATCCTCATAACACTAAATGTTTCTGTGCACGTTATGTCTACATGTGCACGTGGCAAGTGCGCCTGTGCAAGTTATAGAATCACGCTGCTTATCTGTGGCTTTGCAATGCATTAAAAGTGAGCGGGATTCAACGAGTGCACAAGATTTACACTATTCTCTTTCAATTTATTATTACTCTGTTCTCCAATAAATTGTTCATTGTCCAATAAAAAAAATATTATAAAACTGCTCTGTTCGTACCTTCACAGGATCCAACACTGCAGTTACCCTCGTGTCTGTCTCCATCTGACAGGAGTAATGCTTAACGTTAACGTTAAAGAGCAGCCAACAAACACTAACTAAAAGAATGATTCACACATAATTTAAAATAAATAAAAAACGGCTCACATATGCCACTATGTAGTTGCATATACAGTACACTCTATCTCCGCTGGAGCACTATGAAGCCGCTAGTAACATTTTATTGTCACACTTTGATATTTATACCTGAGCATCGAATTGCAATGGTCAGTGTTACACTCTGCATCATGAATGAGCTGCACAAGCTTAACTAGAGACCATCTTGCAATGGGATCACACAGCAGCCACACAGACCCTAAACATGTTGACATTCGGATTCAGAATGAGTTTTAAGTATCAGGAGGAGTGCTTCATATTGAGCCTTAATTACATCTGAACTACTCATAAATGATGAAGTCCAGAGGTTCATTTTTCAGTCTATAGCAGATTAAATGTCCAGTGTGTCACATTTAGGACAGTTTATTGGCAGAAACCGAATATACTAACTGTAGTAACCGTGTGTCTAAAAATCTAAATCAAATCAAAGTCAAATTCAATTTAATAAAGAGGCCACTATTGCACCATGGGTGTGAATCCTGTGCAAACAATAATATCCTGCCAAAGAAACATAATGTCCAAAAGCAAGTCAACAAAAGAACAAAGGAATCCTGTCTGCATTCTGGTCCCTTGCTACTCACTCACTCACTCATTTTCTACTGCTTTATCCACTAGGGGTCGGGGGGGGTGCTGGTGCCTATCTCCAGCTTACATAGGGCGAGAGGCAGGGTACACCCTGGACAGGTCGCCGGTCCATCACAGGGCCACATAGAGACAGACAACCATTCACTCTCACATTCATACCTACGGGCAATTTAGAGTGTCCAATTAACCTAGTCCCCAAATCTGCATGTTTTTGGACTGTGGGAGGAAGCCGGAGTACCCGGTGAGAACCCACGCACCACAGGGAGAACATGCAAACTCCTTGCAGAAGGCCCCTTGTTCCCCTTTGCTACTCATCTGACCAATATAATGTGTGACGGCCACACTGTGTCCAAAACAATAATTCTGAGGTAACAAAAACTTAAAACAAAACTATGCTTTTAATTAACAAAATTATAGCCAAAGAAAGTACGACCATTTTTAATTTCAAGGCCCCTTTCCTGGTCTTGGGCCATCTTATTTATCTGATATGAACCTTCTAGAACACCTTACTATGGCCCAAGTTTGTGGCACAAGCTCCCTGAAGACCTGAGGGCAGTGCAGATTGTTCATATTTTTAAAAGTAAACCTTTTTTACCGTCTACCGTCTTTTCAGCTTTCAATCAAGACAATATTTATTTTATTTTTTATATTATCTTGGTTTTACCATGTGAGGCACATTGTGGTACAATTTCTATTTGTATGAAAAGTGCTTTATAAATAAAGTTAGACTGACTGATACCAGGGCCAAATGGCAGCGCAGTGGTTAGCTGTGGCCTTGCAGCAAAAAGACAACAAAGAAAAGACACCTGGAACAAGGGCCTTTCTGCATGGACCTTGGACCTACTGCATGGACCAAGGTTTGTAATGATGGACTGTCGTTTCTCTTTACTTAGCTGATTGGTTCTTGCCATAATATGAATTCTAACAGTTGTCAAAAAGGGCTGTCAGCTGTGTACCAACCTGACTTCTGCACAACACAACTGATGGTCCCAACCCCATTAAGAAGGCAGGAAATTCCACAAACGAACCCTGACAAGGCACACCTGTGAAGTGAAACCATTTCAGGTGACTACATCATGAAGCTCATTGAGAGATATTTGGAGTTATTTCACAATTTTTTTGTTTACTACATAATTCCATATGTGTTCATTCATAGTTTTGATGCCTTTGGTGAGAACCTACAACGTAAACAGTCATGAAAATAAAGAAAAATAAGGTGTGTCCAAACTTTTGACTGGTAGTGCATATCCATAAAATGAAGCGCTTAAGTGGATCACCATTTTTAGAACACATTATAAATAAGTAAAGACAAAAATATGACATTGTAAAATGCCACAAATCAAAACATTTTACATTAAATTAAATTAAATGTCATAGTAATGTCACTGGCTGTGTCTCAACTGAGGGTCTGGGTCCTTCTAAGTGGGGATTCGTCATCCAGATGTCAGTGCCACGCCGTGGGTTTTCCAATTGCCACACGAATTGTTCAGAAGAACTGTGATTCAGGACTTTGATCCTTGGAGGGCAGTGTTAGGAGAGGAAGAAAAGGAAGGCATCCGGAGTTTTCTGGATGAGGCTGTCTCGTTACACGCAGCCGAGGGAAGAGATGACTTCGTTGGCTGCACACTTGGGAGGATCCAGACCCTGGAATGAGACACAGCTACTGACAGGGCTTCCTTCATGGCAGCACTGTTACTGTGTTACTCCCATCATGCAACAAGCAAGTAGAGAGTGCGGGCGACTTGTTCACATGGCCGAGACACATGATGGGAGTAACTGTACTTGTGCGCAACCCAGAACCCAGAAATAAACCCCGACATTAGCAACTTTTTTGACAGGAATGAAAGGCTTCAAAGGTGGAGGTGCGCTATCCAGTTCTACATCCATTAAAAGCAATGTCCTTGGCTTTTTTGTTATTATTATTATTTTTAAGCATTTACATGTGCATAGACCTCCTTATGGGTCGTATACTGTATATCATTTTTGCCAGTAAAACCTTCCCTCACTGGACCTTGGACCATTATAATGTTGACGTACATGTCTGCCGCCATAACTATGTTAATGATTTTTTATTTTAATGTCAAAGTAAAAGCTTCTTGAAGAACTATTTATTTAGTACTTTGACATTAAATACTTTGTTTTTTTTATTGCGACATAAAAAATTGTATTATATACAGTATACATCCATCCTGTAAATTAATGTTTAAAAAATGAATTAGTCAAGAAACTGGCCCATTATGTAAAAAAACCAACACTGTCTACTTGTCACTGTAACTTTTATTAAACAAGAATTTAGATCTCTGTGGTGTGGCGTCATTTTTTTTTTTTTGTTTTTTTTGTATTTAAGCTAAGCTGATTACTTCCAGCCTAGTTCCATCAGAGCACTGATATGTATTTCTCTTCTAAGAATCCAACCTGTGATTCATCAGACATTTTCACACGTCACGTGTTACTGCACAGGAGCAACAAACAACACCAACGATGGCTCGTTTGCAGCAGTGGCGGGGTCATTGGTCTCCCTGTGTTTGTCAAGTCAGAATGTCCTCAGTGAACCAGAAGGTGTGCAGTACATTCTTTAACAGAGAGACAGCTTTTGTGTGTGTCTGTGCTTGTTTCTTCAAACACGTGAACAGATTTTTACAGCATGGGACGCGCACACTGCATAACACAGTTGCACTGTTCATACCTTTTTTACACCCACCGTGTTTTCTTCCTGCAAATTATTTGCATGTTTGAAGTAGTTTAGGAACATCTCTCCAATCAACACAGCGAAATTGCGACTGTTATTTTTTTCAGAATCGTGGTCGATATTCCAGAGCTTCCTTTTCCGATGAATTTCGCTGCTAACCAATCAGAATTAGTGTTGTTCATAATATTCAGTTCAAACATTTAACATGGTGGCAGATCGCTTGATTGTGTTTGTTTCCCAATAAACAAGAAAAAAAAACTATGTTTAAGTATATAAGTAAGTAAAGACTTAGTATAAGTATAAGTAAAGAAAATTGTCCAGAAACCTTTAGTGAGACAAATTCCAAACTCTATAGGCGACTGCTAAAATTGTAGTGAACTAAAGATCCAGTGTATTAGAATTACTGACATCCAGTGGTACTAAATAAAAATAGTGGTTTCCAAACATTTCTGCCATCCAGGCTGCTTTATAGACTAAAGCAAACGATTATGTTCTGTCGCTTTTGATACATATTCATTATATAATAGTGCTACGACAACCCATCTCCAGGATCCACTTTTGCTCCACAGTTCTGTGAACTGCAGATACAAATGTGAGACGTTTCATTTATGAACCAAAATGGTGTTACTTTATGTTTTAAAGTAACACCATTACTTTATGTCTTGCTCTTGAATTTCAACCTG
The DNA here is from genome assembly GCA_016785285.1 of Brachirus orientalis. NCBI lineage: Eukaryota > Metazoa > Chordata > Actinopteri > Pleuronectiformes > Soleidae > Brachirus > Brachirus orientalis. Next base: position 3,327,875 of record JAFBJR010000099.1, on the reverse strand, counting down.
CTGCTTAATTCTCTTATACAACACCACCAGTCCTCCTCCTCCTGGGGGAAGAATTTCCTTGTTGATATTTATATGTTTATCCACACTTAGTTAGAACTTTCTGATTTCACTTGGAGAACAAATACACTACATAAACCTCAGGCAGTTTGGCACAACTGATGTTTTAGCGTCCTCAGTGAAGCCTCCTGGCTCTGGCCCATTTACAAACTTGATTAAATAACTTCCACTAAAGGAGAAATAAGCAGCCAACAATACGACTCAGCTAAAATGCTGTTGCTGGTTTTTATTTACATTTTTACAATATATACATAGTGAAGCTTGTACTATAAAGGATTATTGAATAGTATCAGTTTTTACATTTTTGTCTTTTGGTCATTTGATGAGAGAGTTATTCTTTCTAATATGTGCAGGCTGCAGATTTATTGAACAATTCGTTTTCTTTCTGTTTGGTTTTTGCATCTCTAGTAACTAATTAGAAACTTAATGAAGCTGTCCCCCCCCCCCCCCCCCACCTTTTTTTTAAATAGTATGAGCAAATTACAGAGTGTTGTTATTTATCAGTTTTAGGAAAAACGTTTAACATCTGTTTGTATCCTTTTTAGGGATGAGGATTTCTAAGAAAATGCTATTTGAATAATCAGTGGTATTATTTGTTGAATATTCATATATTCTAAACTCCAGCACATGAGAGCTATTAAATGTAATGCAGGGTTCACAGCGTGTTGAGCTAAGGGGAGCATGAACTATGAATGAGCATATATGGAATTATGTAAGAAAGGAAACAGGAAGGTGTGAATGGACACAGTGTGGCCGTCACACATTATGTTGGTCAGATGAGTAGCAAGGGACCAGAATGCAGACAGGATTCCTTTGTTCTTTTGTTGACTTGCTTTTGGACATTATGTTTCTTTCACAGGATATTATTGTTTGCACAGGATTCACACCCATGGTGCAATAGTGGCCTCTTTATTAAATTGAATTTGACTTTGATTTGATTTAGATTTTTAGACACACAGTTACTACAGTTAGTATATTCGGTTTCTGCCAATAAACTGTCCTAAATGTGACACACTGGACATTTAATCTGCTATAGACTGAAAAATGAACCTCTGGACTTCATCATTTATGAGTAGTTCAGATGTAATTAAGGCTCAATATGACGCACTCCTCCTGATACTTAAAACTAAAATATGAACAATCTGCACTGCCATCAGTGCAGATTGTTCATATTTTGTTCATGCCATATTTTGTTCATGCCATCAGGTCTTCAGGGAGCTTGTGCCACAAACTTGGGCCATAGTAAGGTGTTCTAGAAGGTTCATATCAGATAAATAAGATGGCCCAAGACCAGGAAAGGGGCCTTGAAATTAAAAATGGTCGTACTTTCTTTGGCTATAATTTTGTTAATTAAAAGCATAGTTTTGTTTTAAGTTTTTGTTACCTCAGAATTATTGTTTTGGACACAGTGTGGCCGTCACACATTATATTGGTCAGATGAGTAGCAAAGGGGAACAAGGGGCCTTCTGCAAGGAGTTTGCATGTTCTCCCTGTGGTGCGTGGGTTCTCACCGGGTACTCCGGCTTCCTCCCACAGTCCAAAAACATGCAGATTTGGGGACTAGGTTAATTGGACACTCTAAATTGCCCGTAGGTATGAATGTGACAGTGAATGGTTGTCTGTCTCTGTGATGGACTGGCGACCTGTCCAGGGTGTACCCTGCCTCTCGCCCTATGTTAGCTGGAGATAGGCACCAGCGCCCCCCGCTACCCCTAGTGGATAAAGCAGTAGAAAATGAGTGAGTGAGTGAGTAGCAAGGGACCAGAATGCAGACAGGATTCCTTTGTTCTTTTGTTGACTTGCTTTTGGACATTATGTTTCTTTGGCAGGATATTATTGTTTGCACAGGATTCACACCCATGGTGCAATAGTGGCCTCTTTATTAAATTGAATTTGACTTTGATTTGATTTAGATTTTTAGACACACAGTTACTACAGTTAGTATATTCGGTTTCTGCCAATAAACTGTCCTAAATGTGACACACTGGACATTTAATCTGCTATAGACTGAAAAATGAACCTCTGGACTTCATCATTTATGAGTAGTTCAGATGTAATTAAGGCTCAATATGAAGCACTCCTCCTGATACTTAAAACTCATTCTGAATCCGAATGTCAACATGTTTAGGGTCTGTGTGGCTGCTGTGTGATCCCATTGCAAGATGGTCTCTAGTTAAGCTTGTGCAGCTCATTCATGATGCAGAGTGTAACACTGACCATTGCAATTCGATGCTCAGGTATAAATATCAAAGTGTGACAATAAAATGTTACTAGCGGCTTCATAGTGCTCCAGCGGAGATAGAGTGTACTGTATATGCAACTACATAGTGGCATATGTGAGCCGTTTTTTATTTATTTTAAATTATGTGTGAATCATTCTTTTAGTTAGTGTTTGTTGGCTGCTCTTTAACGTTAACGTTAAGCATTACTCCTGTCAGATGGAGACAGACACGAGGGTAACTGCAGTGTTGGATCCTGTGAAGGTACGGACAGAGCAGTTTTATAATATTTTTTTATTGGACAATTTAACAATTTATTGGAGAACAGAGTAATAATAAATTGAAAGAGAATAGTGTAAATCTTGTGCACTCGTTGAATCCCGCTCACTTTTAATGCATTGCAAAGCCACAGATAAGCAGCATTATTCTATAACTTGCACAGGCGCACTTGCCACGTGCACATGTAGACTTAAAGTGCACAGAAACATTTAGTGTTATGAGGATCATCATAAAGAAAGGGATAATAAAAACAAATAAACTATATAGAAGAGTTTGAAAGTTGAAGAACAGTAAAACAATTATAAAAAAACATGCTTCAATAAAATATACACAAAATAAATATATACAATAATAATACATTTAACAGTAATAGCAAGCTTGTGATTATTAAGTCATAATAATAATAAATTGAAAGGGAGTAGTGTCAATTTGTACTTTGTAAAATTGTGCTCTCCTTGAATTTAGCCCAGCTTTAATACACTGCACAGTCACAGGTAAGCGGCATTAGGTCAACAAGTTGCGCGTGCACACTTACCACATGCAACATGTTTAGGAAAATTTAGGAAATTAACTGCGGACTTAAAACCATTTTTTTTTTTAAAGAAGGGGATAATTAATAGATGAATACATTAAACTATAAAGATCATAATTCGAAAGTATAAGAACAATCAGACCATTATAAAATAAAACATACTTAAATAAAATATACACAATATAAATTAACAATATAAACAATAATAACACATTTAACAGTAACAACGAACTCAAGCCAAGGACTTTCTTTGGAGAGTTTGCAAGTTCTGTGAGCTTGGGTTTCCTCCCTCAGTCAAAACCTTGCTCTAAAATTTAAGGGTGTCCAATTAACCTCTGCTTACTATGCGAACAAAGAGCAACTGCAAGAAATGGTGGGCGTCCTGATCACCCCTCACTAAGATTTGTGGTCACGTCACCGTTGATTCCAAGGAGACTGGTTGTCTCATCCCTCACTGCAATGTTTTTTTAAAAAAAGGCACTAAAAAAAATTTGATTTTAAGAACACATTGTTCTTAAAATCATAAAAGTTTGGTCAGGTTACAGTCTGCAGGTTTTCGGGCCTGACTTTATTTTAACATTTAATAATCAATATAATAATGATAATAGCAATTAGAACAATAATAATAATAATAATAATAGTGAACTTTGTGTGGAGCCCTCCTCTTTTACAAGCACCATTGGATTTGCACCGACTATTTTGATAATGGACTCATCTGTTCTAAATGAGATTTTTAATCAAATGAAAATAAGTTTAATGCGAATATGTATATACATTTCAGGAGTAGTTTCTCATTAGTTACTAGGGATGCAAAAACCAAACAGGAAGAAAAAAAAACTTATTGTTCAATATTAGAAAAAAAAAAAAAAACTTTCTCTCACCAAATGACTTCACCACTTCCTGAGCATTCAAAGAGCCCAGACGTCCATGCTGATTCTGATCATTTGGGCTCTCCACTATGTTGTTATTGCCTTTTTATTCTCTTAATTCAGTGACAACAACCAAACGATCCCTGTAATGATCACTGCTTAAGTAAATAACGTTAAGACCAATTATGTTACTTGACTTTAAATGACATACTTTGTTTTACATTTTATTTAGTTTTGTCTGGTTTCATTTGATATGTGCAAGTACAGTGTTCTATATAAGTTATCTGTACAAAATATTGCTGTTGCTGACTAATTTTGACAACAATGGTCTCCACATCTTAGCACAAGTACATTATTATCCAACAGGACAGGCCAGGAATCTTCCTCTTTCTTTATGGGAAACATGTCAGATTTTAATCAAATATTGTGGAGTAATGCCAAATCAAATTCTGCATGTAATAGATTATCTTTCTTCGTGTCCTTTTACTTTATATGTGTGAAAAACAAGTCAAATTGTTTTATTATTATTTTTATTTTTATTTTAAATTATTGCCAAACCCAACAGTGCTATGAAATATAGATATTTTTCACTTTTTCGTTTTATTATCTATGATTTCTTTTCAGGTACTGCTAAAACTAGCAGTTTTTTGCATGCAGTTTGTTTTTTAATCATTAAAAAACAGAACCCGCTTCACGCAGTGAGTTGCATACCCGGTGTCTTCTGTGTGATTCTTTCTGAATGTGTCATGCAGAGCCGCGAACAGGGAACGGGGGGGGGGGTATAGTGCAACACTTATGGGAGATCTTCAGAGGAAACCTTATCAGTCTTTATTTGACTTGCCCTTCATTCAGGCTGCAGTAAATTTTAAGTATCAACTGCTTCTGATGTATGAAGGTCCGTGTCATGTCAAGGCCATTATCTTAGATGATCTGACTGGAGATAACAATCTAATCTGATAGGTCCATATTTCACTGTGTTCCTGCTTCACATGATGATAAGGCACTTTCTGTCTCTAGTGTCCCCTATTTTTTTTTTTTTTCTTTTATGTAACAAGGTGATGAAATAAAAAAAAAAAAAGAAGGAAAGACGCACAGTGGTTTTTCGGGATGTGACCTTGACACTTGCTGAATAACCTCTATAAAACCTTTATGACTGCGTGCATCTGCTGATTCACTCCGTGTTGTCAGACTCCATCAATGTGGACGAGAGGTTTCCCATCATATTCCCATGTGCAGTATGTTACATTTCCAGCCTTGTCGGGCTTTACGTGCTAATTTTCCTTGTTGTCTCTGGTCTTTGACAGCAGTGGAAACACAAGGGAACAATGGTCTGCAGGAACTTTTTAGTTCATAAAAATTTGTTCCTGGAAGCTTAAATGCACATTATGTAATTTCTGCTGCTAGGGATGGAATCGTGACCTTGGGTTCACTTCCTGATCAAGTTGTTTTCTTTTTTTTTTTTTTTTTTTTAAGTTGCATATGTGACACACTGATCGGCTGTTTAACAAATATGACATCAATCAAACCCCTCCCCCCTCTCTCTCCTTACACCTCACTTCAGCCGTCACGGCTACTGCAGAAACGGCTCTCAGCTCCGCCGACCAGCCATCAGTGCCTTAACGTGTCACAAAAGCAAGACGTCCTGTGCCAATTATACAGTCAAAGCACTCGACTACCGTTTCCGTTCCATGTTGCCTTCAATTTTCTCCAACAAGGCTTTTACACAATTTGCACAAGCAGTGGATCCATGGTTTCACACTGAAGAGTCCTGGCATTTTATTTAGTACAGAGGAGCACAGAGTGTTTAAAAGTTTTATATTTATGGTGTTTTTTTTTTGTAAAGATAAAGCCTCTGTAAAACACAGCAGCAGCTCCAAAAAGGAAATGACATTATTAAAAGACGACAGGTGAAACAGTCAGTTTCCTTCAACAGCAATACGTCTTGGAATGATTTAAAGGGTGTGGGAAACATTTTGGCTAAGGTAAGTACACTACTTAAAGTATACAAATTTAGACTTTTGTCTTTAGATATTTTAATGTTGAAATTATACATATTATGTCTTAAATAGCACATATTCAAGTAAGTCACACTGTCTGATATAAGGTGTAAGCTATGCATACTATGGGATCTAGTACCAGTTTATGCTGTACATCTTTTGCAAATAAATGTATTTGCTTGCACAGAGTCAACTCTTTTTTCACACAACTCCTGTTAGCTGGATTTCTTATTTTATATCTGTGTGCATAAACTGTCATTAGCAGTGTGTCAGGGAAACAAGCGCTGCTTATATTCACTGTAAAGCGGTAGATATTGCAGCAGTATGAAGGTTTAAACAAATCTGTAATGTATGGAAATAATAGCGTGACATGACTAATGTCAAGTATGACCATGTTGCAGCGAGGAAAATATATCAGTTATACTGGATTTTGATTAATTTATCCTCAGGTGACAGGTAAACGGGGGAAAACCTCTTCAGAAAAGATTGTTATATTCTTTTTTTTTAACGACTAATGCCATGAAAGGAGGGGAAAGCAACTATCTTACGAGCCCATCAGGAGAGTCTTTACAGTGGCAGGTTGGTGTTAATGACAAAGACACAAAATAAGCAGAGCATCAATGAAGCAGCAGAGGAGAGACATATGTCAGGCTTTGATACAGACTACAAATTGAAAGATCATTGATGGTTTCAGCCCTTTTTCCTGAATTTATTGACAATAACAAATATTTTTTTTTGTCTTTTTCCCCCCCCCC
>JAFBJR010000099.1:3257388-3318160 GCA_016785285.1 Brachirus orientalis | reverse complement strand
GTTCATTCAATATATTCAAGGTTCATTCAATATATTCAAGGTTCATTCCATATATTCAGAAGTTCATTCAATATATTCAGAAGTTCACTCAATATATTCAGAGATTCATTCAATATATTCAATTTCCTGAACGGCATGCCATAATATATATATATATATATATACAGTATACACACACATACACACTCTTTTTAATTATTTTTTGCAGTATTTTCATGTAACTATGTTTTCAAACAGATCGTCATGTTTTGATGAACAGAAAAATATATTCTGACCAAACCATTTGTAAAATATGATTATGTTTTTAGAAAATTGGGAAAACATGGGAGCTGTCAAACATCTTATGTAATTGTCTGATTCTAGTCTATTTTATTTAAGTCAACAAATGTCATGAGAAGAAGGAAAAACAACAATCTAACGAATCCACAGTTGGTATGTTTTAGGTTTTTACAGTGGCCTTTTCCTGAAATTATTGACAATATCAAACTTTTTTTTTTTGCCCGTTAATGAACCAAGGCTGGATTCTCACCTGAGCAGAAATGGCTGTGGGAAGCAGCTGCTGGTCTGTGTTTTCAGCACATTCTGAAGATTCAACAGGTTTGTCAGCAGTTTTCCATGTCCGCACTTGTCAATCTTGGTCACCACCATCTGCACAGGAAATAAAATTATTTGTTTAATACAATAAAAGAATAATTATTTAAATACATGTAACGCTAAACCCTAAAGTCACCGATAGAAAGTGACGGGTTGTATGAGCTGTGAGTCACCGGCAGTGTCACTGTAGAGACTCTCATTTGGGCTTCACACTGAGACGAGATAAAAAAAAAAAATTTCGTAATTATTTCAATAATAGTGTTCTGACAGACAGATTTGTTTACAGTCCTGGTGATTTATTCCTCGGCTCATCCACAGCTAACTCACTGAACTGTTTGTGGAAGTGGACTGTGTTGAGTTAGCAAAATAAAAAGCACTAGACTGACACCCACTGGCCAGTTAAGAGCACTGCACCACACTGTTTTAGAAAATTCAAAGCCGAGAAAATTCAACGTAAAGCTTGGTAATATGGCTGACAAATAATATTTGGATTTTTTTTAGGCTATTTCCAAATATACCAGATATGTCAGGATATAAATCTGTACACAGGTTGTCTCTCTGGACTCAGTTTTCTTTTGAGATGTTTCTGCTCATCAAAGGAGAGGAACAATATGTTGCAAATACACTGTAAAATAAAGTATCGACTGTTCATGGTCTGTTTTACATGCTTTAAAATACAGTTTTTATCTTTCATTTCAGATATCAGCTTTATTTCTTTGGCTTTTTAATGATAAATGAAGGATAAGGTGTTAGAAAACAATGGAATTGCTTGTAAATATGGTCAAATTCTGCCAAAAATTAGGCTTAAATGAAATATATGTTATTAAGTGAGTTAGCTCGGTTATTTTGTTTTCTCACCTGAATGATGGCTGCACTTCACTTGCACTGACAACTCTGTGGACCTTATTCAACAATCAGCAATCAGCTGTAGACCTTTATCTGCTTGGTCTAACAGGGAATCGTGAGGTTAACAGGCCAAACCTGGCCATGAAACTGCCTTGTGGTCAATTGTACATTTTTTTTGTGCAATCCCTCAAATTAAAGCGGCTGTGCACCGACGCTTCCCATCCAACTTGCTGGAGCTTGAGAGGTGCTGCAAAGAGGAATGGGCAAAACTGCCCAAAGATAGGTGTGCCAAGCTTGTGGCATCATATTCAAAAAGACTTGAGGCTGTAATTGCTGCCAAAGGTGCATCAACAAAGTATTGAGCAAAGGCTGTGAATACTTATGTACATGCGGTTTCTTAGTTTTTTTATTTTTAATAAATTTGCAAAAATCTCAAAAAAAAAATTTTCACGTTGTCATTATGGGGTGTTGTGTGTAGAATTTTTAGGGAAAAAATGAATTGAATCCATTTTGGAATAAAGCTGTAACATAACACAATGTGGAAAAAGTGAAGCGCTGTGAATACTTTCCGGATGCACTGTATGTTAATGATTATAAATGCAGCAGCCTTTACAAGCAGAAAAAAACTGATCATAATATGTTATCTAAAATCTGAGACCATATCTTGTCTCATGTCAGTGTGTTTTCTATTAACTTATAAGCTTACTTTAATTTCAGCTCGTGATGTGGTTCCTCTGAGGCTGAATAACGGTCAGAGTGTTTAATCATCTGAGAACATGAGTAATTCACGTCACAGAGAAGCTGCTGCTTCATTACAACAGCAGAGTGGTGGCATTTCACAGGAACTAAAGAGGGTTTAACAAAATGAACCGATGAAGACACTGAGGAGCACGTTGATTAATACACTAGGGAGGCTGAGAAAATCAAACACAGGTGGAACATATAAGACACACAAACAGACAATCAAACAGGAAGACGGGAGAGGAAGTGAAAATTAACTAAATATACACAAGGACACCTTAATTTCATACTGGCTTAATTACTTCAGAAACTATTACAACCAAACCCACTTCTAATCATGTTAGGTATAAAGGTCCTAGGTCAAAGCGGTGACTGTCTTTCCACCGTGTGACCCCAAAATCAGACACAAAAAATTAAGAAACCAATCTTAGAACAACAAATACATCAAACAGAATATTAACCAATTAAAATCACCTGAAGAAACCAGGTGTCATCATGATAAATACATTACAGTACAGTAATTTAATGCAACATTATATCCAGACAATAGAAAACTAATTTCTCTCCAAGTTGTTAATCATAATGGTAAACAGGACAGGTGCCAAAATGGAACCTCAATATAAAGAAAATGTGCGAGTCTCTTACCACATATGGACGTTTCATGTCCTCACACATCTCCAGAGCAATGAGGTCGGCCTTCTGTAGGCCAACACTGCCATCAATCAACAGGAATGTCCTCACAAGACTGAAAGATAACAAAGATTCTGTCTGAGAAATCACGTTAAAGCAGAACTATGCAACAATTTAACCCTATTTTAACAGCTTTGCAGTCACTGTGCTGGTTAAATGTTAGTGGATCTGGCAAAGCGGAAAACAAGCCTTGCCAGATCAGGGCCGCCAACCCCGAGTCCTTAGGATCAGGACTTATAAAGTCTTGGGTCTCACAAGAAACACAAATTGCTTTACATTACCTAAGGTTTTTAGAATAAAGCAGGGGTAGCCTAATTTTATTCATTCATCATGGCAGAGCGGGTGAAAAAGAAGAGAAAACCATTGTCCAACAAAGAAAGGAAGAGGAAACGACTATCTGACGGAACGATGGGCCACACATGAATAAACCTCCGACTGTGTTTTTCCAAATGACAAGAATCACAGAACCATGCAGAAACTGATGCCAACCTGGTGTTCTTGCTGTTGCACTTGTGGAAGTATCTTAGGGATTAAACTCTCTGTTCTCTACACATATATGTGAATTAGCACTTTTCCTGATGTTTACTATTGTTGTAAAGGCGTTTACTTGACCATTTTTAGGAACGATGTCTGTAACTAGTTAGCTTGATAGCAGGGCTGTTAGCATACTAGCTAGCAAACATGTTTCTTCTCAGTGGGGAGTTGGCTGTTCTTCCATCGACGTGGACATGGCTCCACGGCTTGTGCTCACCGACTATGATGAAAACAAATGCACATGCCAGGAGAGTGGGAGTGTCATCGCTGAGTTTTAACAAGAGTGATGATAAAGCAATAGAAAATGGATGGATATTTACAGTGGTGCCATAAAACATACTCCAAAAGTGTAGGGACCACAGAGGAAAAAATTTCTTGCAAAGGTCCGCTTTAATGGATGGAAGTGACCACAGACGTTTGCCAACATGGATTTTCACTGGGACGTTAAACCTAAAGCATCACATTTGGATGCTTCTTATAGATTCTTTGTAGTGTTTAGTTTAACTTGTCTAAAGTCACTGTATGGGACAAATGACCTCTAATGGCCCTGTTTTAACATGCAAGTGCAACAGTATTTACACTGTATTGCTTTTAGAGAATAGTTGAAAGAGGTAGAGATACACAGGACAGAGATTATAATCTGTCACATCCAGTTTAAACAACAGAATACAGTACAAGTCTGATGTATGTAGTGTTGTGTGGGGTCACTGTAGCAGCTGGTTGTCATTAGCCAGTGATTTAATAGAGGTGAAAACTGTTAACAGCAGCACATTGTGGCACTGCGTTCTGGTGCAACACCTCTCACACCCATTAATCACCTTGTATCGTGTTGCCTTCAGGTGCTGCAGGGACGTAACGAACTGATGAATAAGCTTTTATACAATGATACAATCGGGAGCACATTCTATTGTTTACATATTAAACATTATCCTGCCATTGTTGTACCTTTGCTAAAAGTCATTTCATTTTTATCAGCAAGACTGAACCAAACAGCACAACACTGTGAGTTCACACTAAAAGTGATTAAAATCTGTTGCCAAATCACATTTAGTCAATGCAAAGACGGGGCACATACACGTCAGTCATGAATTGTATGAAGCGCTGCCACTATTAACAATCAGCATTGGGATTTTACAGTCATCACCAATGTTCTAACATCAGGTGTTTCAGAAATGGAGGACAACATTATATTTGTCATATATTGTGATTATCGAGTATTTAAATGACGATGCATTGAAATTCCATACATTCTCTAAATGTGCACAGCAGAATCCCTCCTTGCTGCAACAGTGAGCAGGATTCAGTGTCACAAAACCACTAGTGGGCCTATGTGACCACATGACCTCTTGCTAGTATCCTCCCTGCTACATAGGTTAGCTGCATGAAATAATTCTAATTGGACGAAAACAAGGATATACAGAGTGAGCATCGGAATTTTCACCCAGAATTCATTGTTTGTACACTGTAGTTCAATTATAAGTATTTGAATTTTTACTTGACTGCTTAAGTTTAAAGAAAATAAATAAGAGGTGTTTTCTGTAAACACTGTCTCATTCATACAACCTATAAGCAACAATGAATTATTATAGTTATTACTCAATTTATGACTTCTCATTGTTACCATCAAAATCCCAAAAAACACTGAGTATGATATAGTATTTGTCCATATTGCCCACCACTAGTGGTCACATGGAGCGCTGACGTTTCAGACCCACATAGTTACAGTGCACTTACACATTCTCATCTACTTTGAATGAGGCTGCCTTGCTAATGCATTGTAGCCGCCTACGCATGGGAAGCAGCTTTTCTCCAGTCGCCTACAGCTTACTACAGAAGAAGACTATGACCTGGACGACTGAGAACCTCCACAAACATCTAATAATATTTAATTTCAGACAACTACACCAAACCTGTTTGCTGACACATTTTCAGTTTCTCTGTATACGTCATACGGATCATTGGTATGATTGGTTGTAGGTCTATGCAATTGTGGACAGAGGCATATTCATCTTGATCACACGTCTTGGAAGTGGATGGTGACCATACACTATCCAGACTCAGACTACAGTCTAGTATTAGCCAGACTAGACCCTAACTTTAAATTTGGATAACTCTTCCAATAAAGGAAGGTCAGTTTATTGAAATAACACTTGGCTGAAGATTTGATCTGATTTGTTTGGGATGTAAAAATCCACTGTCAAATGAAACAAGCTGTTCATCCTGGGAAAAAGATTTTGGTCATGTATGACAAAAATAGTTATTCGTTTGTCTTTGTCCCATCTTAACAATTTATAACAGATGGTGAAAACTATAGTCATTAATATGTTAACAAGGTGATCCATCAAACTATTGCTTTTGGCTCTTTCACCTCTCGGGGCTGAGTGAGTTCCTTCATGGTCTTTACCAACTCCTGCAGCATAGTTTACATCTGACTCTCATGACAGGAAACTTTCTGTGTTCATTACATGACAGATGGTCAGTGACAGTTATGCTTTGGCCTCTCAGACATCAATCATATACATTTGAAGACTATTAATCCTCTCTGTTTGTGCTGAGACCACACAGCGTGACTCTGGAAACACTCACTGCTGTGAAATTTTGTTTTCTGGGGGCAGCTAACTGAAGCCAAAGATAACATCTTACTTTTTCCTGGTGTAAAGGTACGGCTCCACCATATCCACAAAGTCTTTGGGTGCTCTGTGTCCATAGCCTGGCATGTCCACCACAGTGAAAGCTTTGCCCACTCTGAAGAAGTTCATCTTCTTTGTGTGACCCTGAGAAGAAAATACAAAATGGAGAAACAAAAGGAGACTGGGCTTATACACACTTTGGTAATTTTTACTGAATGATTTATTTGATGCAACATTTTTTATAAAAATATTGATGTTAAATAACTACCGAGTTAACAAGATACTGAATGATGTGAAAAACAAGAAGAACCTTTGAACACTGCATAGAAGTAAGGATATTGATGACCATGACCACACACACACACACACACACATATATACATAAAGCTATATTTTTTATGATTTTTACAATTATGATTGAGTTTTTGTAAAATTGTTTGAAATGCTTTAAGGTTATGGGTACTCACTGGAGTTTTGGAGATTCTGACTTCAACCTCAGGAGCCAGGGCAAACAGAGCCTTGATGAGAGACGACTTCCCCACGTTACTTCTGCCGATAAAGCAAACCTGGGAACAAATTATTTCACACAAAATTGCTGTATCCTGTAATATTGTGCTGATATTTAATTTACATTACTTCATATCCATCCATCTTGTCTATCCATCCACTGTTTAATCACTCTAATATGTGCTGGAAGTCTAGAAATCCTCCAATGGGAGATGCCCAAGAGCCATCCTAATCTCCACTACCTCCTTTCTGTAAGATGGAGAAACTGCTCTGCCCTAAGCTCCAAACTGTGTCTAAGGCTGAGTCCAGACACCCTTAAAAGAAAGCTCATTTTGGCCACTTGTATCTGTCACCATCCAGAGCTCCAGGCCTTTGGTGATAGTAAGAATTAGGGATGGGTATTTCTAGCAAAATGCTCTTACAATATTCAATGGTATTATGTCTACTATTCGAATATTCTCCTGGGCAGAGTTCAATACATGTTGCGCAAATGGGAGATACTTACAAGATGCATTCAATGACACTGGTAAATTTCATCACTTCTGTGGGATCTACAGTGTGTTGAGCTTAAAGAAGCAGCTTTAAGTTGCATTCAAAAAGTCCATTAACTAAACTTTTGCTGCCACTGCTACCTTGTGAGAAAAGATGCACCACAAATTGGAAGTGATTGTAAAAAGATTTGTAATTTTTTTATAGATTCATAGTAACTCATCATTTTGAACATAGATTAATCTGTAAATCAAAAGCTTTGCTTTCCGGCTCCACTCTCCGTCTCTATACCACAACAGTGTGGTACACTGCCCGCATCACCCCTAAAGAAGCATCGATCCACCTGTTCATCAACCATTCCGCTCCACCTTCCTTTCACTTGTAAACAAGTCCTCCAGATAATTAAATCTCATTCACTTGGGGCAGCAACTTGCAGGGAGAAATCCACTGTTTTCTGGCAGATGGCCGTGGCCTCAGACATGGAGGAGCCTGTTCTCTTCTTGACTGCTTCACACTTGACTACAAACTGGCACAGTGTGCAATGGAGATGATGGTCCGGTGATGCAAACATAACCATACTGCCTGCAAAGAGCAGGGATGCAACTGGGAGCTTTCCTAACTCAGGCATTCACTTCCTGGCTGTACCTTAAAGTGTACGTAATTAAAACTCTAAACCATTTTTCCAGGTGAAAACCAGTGTATATATGTATCTACTAATGGTAATTGCTGATCTGGGTGCAAATCTTCATAGTTTAGTGTAAAGTAATGAAATTATGCATACAAATCAGCATATCTACAACTCACTGGTCAAACCACCAGCTACTACATTCAAAATTTGCCAGTGACTTTTTTAGTCCACATTGCTTCCACTGGTTAGCGATGACACACCACTTTTTGCGATACCAATATCACAAACTGGAGTATCTACTGATATCAATATCAATCCAATAAAGTCATTTCTGACCTTTTCAACTATAAAGCTATTAACAACACACACACGTCACAGTTTCAAGCAATTTCAAAGACGTAATTCTCCAACTGTGAAACAAACTGGAGAAATAAAAAACTCAAACCATGATTCAGTTAAAATATGGTTGCTAATCTATCCTATATATAGGACAGATCTATATATCACACATATAGGATTTTTTGGATTGTATTGGATTTTACATTTTTATCTGTCTGATATCTGATGCAGTGATTCTGACCAATATCGATACCGAGTATCATATCCACACATCCCTGTCACTGGTACAAGCTTTCGTCACCCTTTTGCCCAACCACTGCAAGGCTTGTTGTGTCAGACACCGCCCCATTTTATAAACGCTACAGTTTTGGCTTCATAGTAATTGAGAGGCTTGTCTCACTCAGCTGTAACTCAGTGTCAGACTTCACGACCAGAACACACCCCCAGCACTGCTCCCCACTCTCAGCCCACTTATTGGCATTTTTTTCAAAATCAGGCATTGGAAAGAGTTAGCTTTGGAGGAGAAGGTCTACGTACACTTTAAATCCTGTCCATGAAGAACATTTGTTTCTTATCATTATTATTAAATATATTATTTACCTTAAGATTGTTTCATGTTTTACTCATTAAATGAATTTTTCAATGAACATTTTAAGAAGCACATCTGCTCTGACTGTCAGCAGCGGCTGAGATTGGCAGCGGTGGTTTTTCCGCTGCAGTGGCGACGATGGCCATGTCCGATCTCATCCATCTTTCTGACACAAGACAGATGGATGGCGGTTGGTGCTGCCAGTAAACTACAAATACATCATCGTGTGATGGAGCAGAGGGACAGAATGGTGACTAAGCCGGCATGCCAAAGAAACCCCGTCGTCCTATCAACACAATGGTTTCCTCCAGTGAACACCACACACTGTGCAGACATAAATCTGCTAATTTATTATCGGGTGTCAGCTCACGCTCAAATTATTGATGTGGGTCCAGTAGAGTAAAAATACTTTACACTACATTTTTTAAACAGACAATGTGTCTGCATTTGGGATGTAGAAAGGGCAATATAAACAACCTCTATAATGCTAAACATTGGCACCGACACATTATCTTGTTACCTCTGCCAAGGAGGTTCTGTTTTTGGCAACGTTTGTCTGTGAGCAGCATATCGCAAAAGGTAAAGGACAAATTTGGATGGTATTATCTGAGGTGTAGGTTATAGAAAGGTAACAGATTGTGGTGTTGATCCGGATTTCGATTCTAAAAACAATTTTAAACCGTGTGAGGAGAGGGAAATTAAACTGCAATATGAGTTTTAAGCCATACTGCCCGCCCTTGCAATTTGTGCTTTGTTATCCTAATGTGGCGACATTTGTGTCACCTACTACTTATCTCACTCAACTAACTCCCAATATATGCTGTAAGGCTTTGTGGCCCTAATAAATGCTATCCAGATAGTGGAGCTGGGGTAACAGATTTATGAGCCTAAAGGCTCCTCAGATAATGAGAAATAGGATTTTATAACAGGCAAATAATCTGTCTTTTCTTAAGACCATTTTGAGGTTAATAGAACAAATGTCCATATTGCAAAGTCATTTTTCTGTTTGTATTTACTGTGTGTGCTTGACAAAACATAGTGAGAATATTTTCAGGAGGACAAATTAACACAATAATTCAATGGTATTGGAGCACCTAACCACAGTGTTTTGTAACAGTGGAACAGTGGAAGCACTGTTAATATCTGCTCACTGACCTCTGGCTGTTGCAGCTCAGGTACATGGTCCATCCTCTCTGCAGAGACGTAGTAATCAATCTTATGAGAAGTTGAAGAGCAGAAGAGCTTTTCAGCTTTGACCATGTCCTCCACACTGGGATGAAAGAGCTGGAATGGTATCCTGTCCACAGAACTGAAGACATAGTAGAAAAAAAATTCATCTGAGCTTAGAAAATAAATTACTATTTTTTTTATATGTTAGTAAAAAAAAATAATCAGCCACAATATTAATACTGACAAGAGATTGTGAATAACTAGATGCACAAAAAGTTTAAAAACAAATACTACTATTACTAATAATAATATAATAATAATGTGGTATAAACTATTATAAGTATATTATACTAATAATAATTCAGCAATTTTTTAAGCAAATAAGTGCAATCCAAGTCAAAAATTAAACATTAAATATACATAAAATCACACACAGCATATAGCAAGAAGATAAAATGACAGCCCACACAACAGAAGTGTAATGTCTATCAGTTATTAATGGTCACTGTAAAATTTTGTTTTAAGACACAGCTGTAAAGAAGCAGAGTCAGCTGATGTGTTCCAGTGCAGAGGAGCCAATACTGCAAAGGCTTGATCAGGCTTTATCTCAGACCCTGGAACAGTTAAACCAACCAGGTTTGCAGACCTACTAGGCCTATTTGTTTTGAGAGGAAAAAGGAGGTCAATACTTGCAATCAGCACCTTGTAAGTGAGTTAAAGTATTTTGAAATTATAATTGGTGATGTGTGGGAACGTGATCTGTCTTAGTCAGTGGTCTAGCTGCAAGGATTTTACATAATTTAGAGCTGCTGCTGTGTTTTTGCAGGTGAAGGTATTACAGTTGTCTAGACAGGAAAATATAAGCATGCATTTTTCAAAACAGGACACATATTTTCACCATTGTACCACAAAATTAAAATTAATGAGTAGTGAGTTTTTAACGCTGGAGCTGATCAGTGATATAGACCCAAACTGCAGTACCTGTCCAGGTAAGCCTCCAGATCAGTGAAGGGGTACAGTAAGGCTTGGAGTTTCTTTGGGGGTAGTAGTGTGGCTTTCTGAAGAGAGGCTAGTTTGTGGACACTCTGCGTTGAAGCAGCACAAACCTGAGAGGCAGGCTGAATCCATAGTCGCTGGCGGAGACAAAACATGTTTCCCACTGGTTTCAGAGCTGCCTGCAGGGACAAAGGCGGACAAACAGAGACACACTGATTCACATCAGAGAGACCCATCCAAACCACTCAGCTGCAACTGTAATTGTACTTGAGACTTAGTTTTCAACGCTGGTCGCCTTTACTTTTTTACTCAATCACGATTGCACCGCAAACCAAGACGTAAGGTAACTGGCAAACACTCCACTTTTAAAATGTGCTTAAATTAATTACTCGAGGATTCATCCCTTATTTATACGTAACACCAGCGCATGACACGTGAAAAGCACACACTAAAATCATCTCTCAACGCAATGTATAGATCAAGCCAATGTTATTCCTGTACACCTGCTGAGTGGCTACTTTACTTCATGACTCACCGCAACCCCGCTGTCCTCGCCATTTTATTATTAAGTGAATTAAAACGCTTGGTTTGTTTGCAACTACAAGTAAAAGCCACCGCTGTCTGCCATGTTGAGTGCAGCGCTTAAAACAGTCCGGCTCATTCTTGTCTCCCTTAAACGTTCCGCTTAAAAAAACGTGAAAATCTAGCTCTATTAATCAATTATCATTAATATATATATTTCTTATTTCTTATTTTTATATAATATTTATAATTATGAGTATTGTGTGTAGTAGTAGTAGCAGTATTAGTAGTATTAGTATTGATTTCATACAAAGTCACTGTTATATACTGTATTATTTTGTATGGCTGTATGGCTTCCTTCACACATGTGAGATTCAAGGGATCCTTGACAAATTTCAGTCTGGTTTCCTCAAAAAAAAAAAAAAAAAAAAAAAAAAAAAAACATGGATATGATGATTAGTAAGGGAGCTCATGGATGAGATCGAACCCAGATGCAGAAACAGAGTCGGAACTGAGCAGGTCAATTATATTTATTCACAAAAACAAAGGAAATTATCCATGTGATCCAAGGAGTCCACAAAACACAAAGAGCGAGACTTCAGCTGGCATGGCAGAGCACAGGAGAAAACTAGAGGGACGAGGAGAAAACACGGAAAAAACACGGGTGAGTAGAAAGGCAAAAATGAGTGAGAATAAGCGACTGAAGTTTGCACAGCAAGAGGTGTTGACCCCTACCATCCATAGGTACATATACATGCTGACACCTGGCAGCAGGAAGTCACTGTATTTAAGGGCAGGAGTTGATGAGTACCAGGTGATCAAGAAATAGGAAACAGCCGTGGGAGTTAGAGGCTCCGCCTGGCAAACCAATCAGCCTCCTAGAAAATAAAGCTCAAAACACAGGCACAGATAAAGAGGGGCAGGCAAAGTAAAAAAATAAAACTAAAAATAAAAGACAAACCTGCCCCAAGGGACTGGACATGACAATGAAAATTTCATTACTCAGTCTCCAGTAACATTATGATATATGTTTTATATATGTTAGATTTGGGGACACTATATCTCTTCTCTGCCTTTGATACAGTTGATAATTAGTTTAGTTTAGTTTAGTTTATTTGAAAGGGGACAATGCAATTTCATAAAACACATGATTACACATGGTTAAAAAAGCCAGAATTAGCCAAAAGGCTAGTTTTCATCTGTAGTCCCCCGGCCATGTTGTAAAAAAGGCAGTAAAATGCATCTACAAGAGAAAAACATGATTAAACACTAGATAGAGCACTAACGTAATAAATAATATATGCATAACAAACTGTTAAGGGAGCACAGAACACATGATACCTATACAATATAATACAAAATACATATTCAAACACTTACGAAGGAATAAGGAATAAGGCATGATCAAAACATCAAACGTCACAACAGGCTTATCTTTTAGTGTTGGCAGCTAAAGGTGCTGATAAGCCAGATTTTCAGGCCTTGTATGTTGTAAGCAATTTAACCTCTTCAGGTACTGAATTCCTCTCCATGAGGACTACTGGTCCTGACATGATCAGAAAATACCCTAAAGAGGTAACAAATACAAGAACATATACAAGTAAAATCATCATATGTGAAGTGTTTCCTTGTGACTAAAGTAAAAAGACTCAAGTAACTAGGTTGAAACAAGAGTGATGTCATTCCATCTATTTCCCACTGCTCTCCTAAAATTCCTCAGGTCACAAATATAAAACTCCTGCTCACGAATCCTCAGCTATAAATTCTTCCCTTTGATGCATGGCTGGCAAGATATACAGAAACACTCCGGTGTTGCTGCACTTTGCTCAAAATGCCTCCAATCCACAGACATAGTTACAGTCCAAGCCATCACATCCATCCTCCAACACCCTCTTGGTGCGGATTATTGAGGATTATGATACTAAGGTTTGTGTGGAGCAGCCAAAGATATGTCGACAGAAATGTGGTTATATTAGGTGGAACGTGATAAGGGTTTCTCTGAGTTTCTTTCGCCATCTGCATTCTTTTACAACTCCCACAGTAGGAAAATGGAGTTTCATCAATAGTCATGTTTAAGTGTTGGTCAGGTTCATTAACACAGTTATTAGTCTCCTCCTCCTTACAGGTTTTTCCATATTTTTACCCAAAGAATTGCGTTGTATCCAGGTTTGATTTATGTTTTGAAAATCCATTTTTATTTGTTCGATTTGAAGTGTAGAACATTTCAATCACAGTTATCCACACAGTTTTGTTGTTGGCCCCTTTCTTCTCCACATGGTGGCAGTGCAGACTGCCGAAAGCATACCTTGGGCTGCTGCGTGAAATATCTGCCTTCACCACTCTGTGCCAACCCTCCCACTGCTCCATCTGCGTTTTATGACCTGATGTGATTCATAGTATGTTTACTCACTGAGCAAATTAATTCACAGATAGCCTATCCAATTACAGCTCTCATATTCTCCCTGTCCTTCTGCACTGGAATCTTTTATTCTTACATGCCATGTGGTAACGTAAGCACCTTTTTTCATTCATCACCCATTTAATAGAATATATATGTCATATGAAGTGAGTGCCTTGTTAAAACAGGAAAATTGAATGAGTAATTGATTTTTCCTCTCCGTCTCTGTCTTGCTCTATTTTATTATGCATCTAGTACATCATCAAATGTGTTGCATGTGTTAAAAGATCTTCAGCTGGAGTAATGCTCTTTGGATTAATTAGAAAAATAAAGCAAAGGCCATTAGCATTACTTTAACATGATTAGATCAGAAGGAACTGTCAGCATGGGCCCCTCATGGCCGCTGTAATAGCTGGACATTTGCAGCCATTGGCTCTTTAGAGTATATAGATTTCAGCACAACAGAGCCCCAGACAAAGTGTTTTAAGGGATGGTTGATATTGGTTGCATGAGATTCTAACACATAATTATTGTTTACTTCTGTGCATGTCCCCCAGCCAGCATATCCATGTTGGCCCCTTGCACTGACAATATAGGTCCCAAGCAGGTTTGTATGTTTCGCCATATGGGACATGCATAATTTGCGCACTTCAAGCCCATGCCCACTTAGTACTCAGGTAGCCTGGAAAGGGTGCTAATCGGGCATGGGCTTGACGTGGGCAAACACAGGTGGGGCCACCATGGAAACCACAGGCTTGGGACCCATTTTGTCAGCCTGAATATAACCCTTATGGGGCCCACATGGGCACATGATGGCAGCTTGAGATGTTTCTGGCTTTTTCTCACTCTGATACAGTCTTTTAACAGGAGTTTGCTCTCCTGCACCAAAGTCAATAGGAAAAAAAAAGAGATTTTACATCAAAGCACAAAAGAGCTCTTAAATCCACTACTGCCTCCATTAGTAACATTTAAATGTGTTATCTTGTGACTTCACTGATTGTTCAGATTAATCTAAGCAAAACAAGATTCCAAGTGAGGTAAAAATGTTTGGTGAGGGAGAGTTTGTAAACTTAAGTAATCCATTGGTAGGCCTTAAATAGGCAAAGATTTTATATTGTAAGTTGCTACAATCAGTGCGAGCGACCCGTCAGCACGGTGGGCGCACACAGTGCAGTCAGTCAGTGCACCTCATAAAACCATACAACCCTGGACTATCCCTTTAACATTTATCTCTTCACAGAGAGATGAGGACAGAAGGAATCGCCAGCATAGACAGCTGATGGGCTGTTTAATAGCTGGACATTTGCAGCCAACGGCCATTTATATGGCTTTTAGCACAGCAGAGCCCCGGACAAAACCTTTTAAAGCTCACAGAACCACACTTCAGTGGGATTTTTAAGAGGCACATGGGTGTGAAACAAGACAGTGAGGGATATATAGCAGCACAGGGGAGAAATAAATGGTGGAAGGAGTAAAGAGGAGGGTATATGCTCGAGGGACAGACAGGAGTAGGAAACAGAGGGCAGGGGAGGGTGGCCGTGTGACTCCACCAGCCAATCCTTCACACTGAGCCAGAGGATCAAATGCCAGACCAATCAATTGTGCACCAAGCAGACATCTATAGTGCTGGTCCATGATGGCATTTACCTCCCCAGGGCCCTTATCAATAAAATAAAAAAGAGATATCATACAAAATTGATTGTCCCCAAACAACCTCCCCATCCACCCAATGCAACCAGCCCGGTCACCATTATCATTGTTTGTTCTTTTGCTCTTCATTTGCTCTTTGCCCTCCTTGTGTTCTGTTTCTCTTCAATCTTTTTTTTTTTTTTTTTTTTTGCTTCTCTATCTTTTTATCGAGTTTGACGGATGTACAACATAAAGGCTTTGTAGGGTTTTTGGGGGCACCATGTAGCAGCTAGTTATGCTCCTTTTTCTTTCTTTTCGACAATGAAGCATGTGGAAAACAGTCCAGCTGCAATGCCGAGGAGCCACCCACAAGACACCCACATATGCACATGGATGACACTTTAATCTGACACTGAATTATCACACAGGTTGACCTGAATGGCCTTTCGAGACCTATTAAACCGGTCATTTGCATGTTAACCACCAAGGCCCATAACCCAGCCCCTCACATGCCCCCGACACCCCCCACACGCCTCCTGCCAAGATGTGACAGGACCACAATGGGACATGCGTTGCTAGAATACCAAAGCCCCATCCTCTCATTCTTTGCCCAGTTTTGTTTTGTCCGGGAGGATGAAGTACAAGAGGACTTTATCAAGTCAGGAGGTCAAACTGTCAGTACAAACAGACATGCACAGCTGTCACATACACTTGCCACAAGGGCAAAAAACAACTAGAGATTTTTTCCCTGTTTACCCATCTGGCAGGGTTTAGACCTGTCAGGCCCAACACCTGTGGCAAACATCCGTTGTCTATCAGTGGATTTGATGTTGAAAGGTGGAAAAATCTGCCAGTGGAAGCAAATGATGCAAACTTTATAGTTAGGGATAGTTCTGCCTTTTTGAGGTGTAGTGCACCTAGAACCAGTCTGAAATGGAGAGGATTTCTCTCAGTGAAAACTTGGCAGCTGTATTATTTCAGCCACTCAACAAAAAGATCACCCTAATAAAATCTATACCAGATTAAGTCTGTGATATCTTAAGAATATGTTCTTTATGGCTGGAAACTGAAATTTGTGTCTGTCAGCCACTCCCACTGAACACTGATCCACTGTTGCCTCCATCAGTAAATTCAAATGTTTTATTTTGTGACTTCAGTGTTTAGAAATACCTGCATTGAGATTTACCACCGAGAAATACACTAAATCAAATGGGATAGCAGCACACAATTTCCCCTATGGACTGGACTGGTGCAGAGTATATGGTTCAAACTTCAGTTTCCAGCTGGAAAATATTGTCAGTGAGATTAAGTGGTGAACATACTTCTAAGACGTTGTGGACTTACAACTGTAGCACACAATTTTTTTTCAATATAAACAAATGTCTGTTATATTAAAACCACTGTCATACTAGATCGTATTAGATGCCTGGTAAAGGTAATATGTGCTGCACACAGGAAGTGATTTATCTTAGGTCACCACAGATAGATGATACAGCATCATTGCGCTAAAACAAGGGTCCACTAAATGTCGCCCTCCCGCCCAAATGCTGCTAGTATATATACAAATGTTACCTCAGTGGGGTCTGATAGTATTGCTTGACAGGGCCTGTTTTATATGAAGGGAAACAACAATCAAGTAATATTATTACATTTGCTTCTGTTTACAAAGACCAAACAGAGACAGAATAATAACATCCTCAACAACAAAATTCACTTTAATTAGTCAAACCCAATCAAAAACCTACTATATTAATGGCAAGTATCACCTTTATTGATGCCTACATTTATAAACAGAAACTACAGTATCCCTGTAAAACTGTAGGTGATATGACAGTTGTCACTCATGTCACATGGCCACATATTAGATATACTGTATGTGATCTATGACGAAATCACTGAATGGTACAAATCTGATTTGAAATCCAAAATTGATGATCAGATTTCCGTGTCCTCACAGCCCTCTAAAAATCAAATAAGAGTCACTTCAGTCTGGTAATGTGAGTATCACTACCTCATACAACCCCACTTCACAAAACCTAACATATACCCTTAATCATGTTCCGGCTCATTACTACTGTTGTTTTCCCTCATTCGTCTCTTTGTTTCTGTTAAGTAAACAGAGCAATCAGGGAGATGGCTGCCCTCACTCTTGTGGAAAAAGAAAATAAGGTGATTCAACCTGCTGTAACCTGCTCATCAGTAATATTCACCACTCTCCAAAAAAAAGGGCCAAGTCAGCTTAACTGACTGCATTGTTTAACACAAACTCCACGGGAATAAATCATGAGTTACTGCACTGTGTCCTATTTAAGATCCGAGCAGGTCACTGGATGTGTATTTCCTTGTTTCTCTCTGACCCTCTTTAAGCATCGCTCATGAATACAGCATAACTGTTTTGGCAGCTGGTGTGGGGAGGATATTAGAGCAAGCTCTGAGCGCTCACTGATATCGATTTTACTTTAGCAGCCAAGAACCATGACTCTGCTGGCATCAATACATCAAGGAGGGGGGGGGTGAATGAGGAGGGGTGACCTTGAGCCAGGAAGCAATCTTGACAAACAAAGCTCTCGGGGAAGGAATTGCGGGGAAACAAAACACTGAAGGAGTCAAGGTGCACAGACTCAAGGTTGACACAGGGAGGTCTACACAGGCAGAGAGATTGGATCAAGAATTTTGAGTAAGTGAGAGTTTGAAGCAAAACCATTGTCTCCTGTGATTGCAAAATAATTAAAGTGATAGTTGGAATGCTGAGAGTGATGTGCATGCTGCTTTCATGGGGAAAGTATGGAAAACATTGCTACCACATCGGACACAAGAAAAAACAGCCACTTAACAAAATACTCAACTTACTGTATCTAAATTTTCTAAATGGATATTACCTCTCCTGCACCAAAGTCCATAGAGAAAAATATTTTTCCAGCTATCTCATGTCCCAGTTTTTAGCATGCTGGGACATGAGATAGCTGGTCTAATACTGCCTAATGTATTACATTTGTGTTACTTTAGTAAATAAAAACCAAGGATTTCAAATCCCGAATTCACAAAAATAACACCTTTAAACACATTTGAGCAGCAGTAGAGCAACAACTCCCATGTGCTGCGAGGTCACATTGGTGCTGTGAGAAAATGCTCTCTGACAGTGAGAGGAAGTGGTCCACACAGTCACATCTGGGTCCACACCTACTGCTACTGACATGGGTGGATGATTATACATGTCATGCAGACCATATCCATCTCTGTGGACCTGCAATCACAGAAAGCCTGACAGTGAGAAAAAAGATGCAAAAAAACTACTTATGATATTGTAGACTTAAGAAAATGTAGATTTTAGATCCCTATTAAGTGTCTATTTGTTATTTGTTTATTTATCTTTGTGTCCACTGCATATATTCAGCCAGAGTGAGCCATGTCTCAGGTTGGTTCTTGATACAAGTGTCACACACGGTGCAGACAGTGTTGAATGCAGGTTAGTACCTTATATAGCCACACTACAAAAAAACCCTGAACTATCCCTTTAGAAATTCATGTTTACATGGTTAAACTGCTTATTTCAGAGAGTTTGTTGATGCATAAGTCTGTTACAGGTCAAGGGAAACAGAAATCTAACTGATGTTTACCTGCTCCCACAATAGATAACACCTGAAACATTCACTGGAAAATCTAATTTCTGATTTTTGGAGTGTCCCCGTGTCCTTCCCGTATCTAAACATCACTAAAGTGTCAAAATAAACACTTCTGAGAAAGAAGGGCTTCACTGTTTACCTGAGCCCGAGCAAGCGGTTTTGAAAAGTCAAGTTTAGTTACATAACTAGCACATTTGTTGCGCATTGAACCCTCCCCCAACAGCTACTCGTGGTCGTGGACATCCAACCTGAAGAAGAAGAAGCTGAATCGCTTCCGCCATTAGAACTATTCTATCTGTCGAGAGCAATAGGTCTCAAAAGAAAGGTTCAGTTCTTTGTTGTTGGTTGTCAAAAACAACACCAGATGCTTCAAAGACTCCCTAATTACTGACTACAGCAGGCGGGGGTCGGTATGTATAGGGAACAACTTATACTAAAATTGTTTATTTTACATGATCCATAATACCGTTATTTTGTATTTTCCACACTAGGCTAAATTAAACCACGGAGGCACTCAAGGGGGCCGCAGCACCATGGAGCAGCCAGTCTGCGTTTAGCTGGCCAATCACAAGAGACTCAGTGTTCTGGGGGGGGCGGGCATTAACTCAAAAACAGAGTGCCTGTTCAGAGAGTGGCAGAGAGCAGCAATAAACTGGCTTAACCTGAAGAGTGTATGAGGGTTTTCTTTGAGGTAAATATTATTTAATTTATCTAAGTAGACGTCAGTAATCTCAATTTTTGTTTCAAAACGACCATTCTATATGACCTGTAAGCACAGATGTATGTCGTGACGTCTTTTACTGGGTCATGTGAAAATACATCGGAGACCACACCGTGCACCTCTCTGCAGCTGTTGCAGAATGGAATATTACATTAACTGGAATTCCCAAAAACTAACCAAACCATGATCTAATTCATTCATCTGATGCATTGGTACACGTTTGAAGGAAGTGGGCAGAGCTACTCCTACTTGCCAACCATTAGCTGGTTATCAGCACAATAATGTGCTGTGTAACTCTATCCTTGTGTAACCCTAACCTTCAGATTTATGAGGTCAAGTTTCAGAACTTAGCCTGCTCCGAAGATCAGCAAGTCCATTACAACACCAGCACATTACAACTACTATGCTTTGTCCCACACACACACAAAGACGAAAACTCACAATCCCCCCATCTGCCTCTTTGTGTCTCTGACTTTCCCTCTTTCATTCCACAAAGATGATTTATTTTGTTTCTCCCCTCTAACTCTTCTAGCCTTCAGTCGCCCTCGGGGTCAGTGCTGAGCTCCATCACTCTGTCTGGATTCTTAATCCCCACACTGGAGACGCCCGTGCCAATACAGGAGAATAACAGATTAAAAACACACAGACTTGGTCCTGAGCATCTCCCACTATCCTCACAACAGATAAGTGAGTGGAAAAATAAACTTGAGGGGAAGCTAAGCCAGAGTTGAGAGGGGAGTGATCGACCTGGGGATGACAGAGAAGCTTCCCACACGCTGGTTAATGAAGGTGATGCAGCAGAGCAAAGACCACTGCAGAGGTTCTCTGACTTACAACACCGGAGTCTTTGAAGGGTGACATGAGTGCAGGTGGGAAGGTTTCCACTTCACCAAAATTAACTAAGGAACCACCAGACAGAAATATAGCAGAAAAATAGTGAAACATAAAAATAACAAAACCCAGTTCTCCATTTTCACATTACCAAAAGAAATGGCTGGTGCAGTTAAATTAGGTCATTGACAGTTTTGGCTTCACAGTGAATAGAAAACCTTTTATAGTGAGTTCTGCCCCATGTAGTAAAAATGCAAGGTTTGCTACACACATTTGCACAGGTGCAAAATGACGGCAAAACATAGCATTGCAACATAAGTAATGCAAGAATCTGCATTGTTGTCAAAAACTAAGCAGACAAAGAAGAAATTAGCCTAGCAGTGCGGGTCATGTGTTCTCACTAATGCCAGTAAGAGCCAAAGCATGCATTGCACAGTCCTTAAACCCAATTAAACCCATACCCAGGAGGTGTGGAGGAGTTTTCTGTTACCAAAGCTTTGGAAATTGGTGAAAAGTCTCTGGAGTTAGTGATGAGCTTGTACTGAGGAGAACAGAGGCAACATCACACCTGAGCAGCCACACACCACCCCCCAGATTCTAGCAGGGCTAGATACATATACATGATACATATAGTCATCTGTCGATTACCTTAAAATATTTTATGAGAACTTGGATGACACAGTCTTTCTCTGGAATTACTGGACTGTTTGGCTCCACCAGTAATTGAGGTCTAATGTAGTAGTTTCTACTTGTGTCTAATTATCTTCCTTGAACAAGAGTTCATGAACAACACCTTTAATTTTTTAAAGATTATAAGAAAAGATTTTATAATCTTAAAATACAACCAAGACCTGCTGATATTAGCATGGCTTTACAACCCAACCAGTGACCTTAAACCACACTCTTTACCAAAGTGGTCTCAGATCTTAGATTCGAATATGAGACTCCTGTCCCTGTTGTGAGAGATGGGCAGGAAGGGGGAAGGGAGGGGGTGGGCGGCACCAGGGAGATAATGGCTGTGTCAATTTCACACTATTATTCTCATAAAAGCAGAGCCAGGTCAAAGCTGGGAGGAACGGAGGAACAAGAGATCATGTGTGGATGTTCGTGTGTGTTTTTATTCAAACACTGAAAAGGCATTGCAGTTGTGAAGTTTGAAAAATGCTAAACCAAAATACATAGACATTTTTTTAAGCTTTT
This sequence comes from Brachirus orientalis, assembly GCA_016785285.1. NCBI lineage: Eukaryota > Metazoa > Chordata > Actinopteri > Pleuronectiformes > Soleidae > Brachirus > Brachirus orientalis. The sequence continues at coordinate 3,296,483 of JAFBJR010000099.1, read as the reverse complement.
AGCTCATAGGGACGAACCGTTTGTTTACAGCTTTCTCATTTGGTAAGTTTTTGTTAATCTGAAGGAAGGCCACTTTCAAACACTGAAGTCATAAAATAACATATTTGGCAGCAGTGGATCAACAGCTCCTGTGTGTCATGATGTAAAGATACCATACACTTGTATACTTGGGAGAATGCATAGGTGTGCGAGTCACTATGTGACTATGTGTTACTACCTAATAAAAATAGCTTTCACAATATCTGAAATGACCTTTTTAATATGAAAACTAAGGCATAAAAATGTGAGACAACTTTTGGTGGCTGTGGATCAGTGTCGCCTTTCAACTGGAAGGTCGAGAATTTCATTTCCAGCTCGACTAATCAATTATGGAGTCCCTCAGGGCTCAGTGCTTAGACTCTCACCCTATGCATGCTACAATGAGACAACATTATTAGAAAGCACAACATACAGTCCCATTGCTTCACAGATGATGCGCAGCTATATCAATCGATGAGGCCAGATGAAACAAATCAGGTTGTAAAACTCCAGGAATGTTTCAAAGAAATTAAGTCCTGGATGACCAGTAACTTTCTCCTTTTAGAACCCAGTCCGGCTAAGAGTCTTTCTGTGAAGAATTTGCATGTTCTCCCAGTGAGTGTGTGGGTTTTCTACAGTTTCCCCCACAGTCCAAAAAAAAATGAAGAGATGAATTGGACACTCTAAATAGACTGTAGAATGTGAGAGTTTGTTTATCGTTGTATGTTGCTCTACAGTGGTGTTGTCTACCTATGTCAGCTGGGATTGGCGCCAGAGGCTCAGAAACTCTCAAGCGAAGGATGAAGCGGTAGACTGGGAATTAATGAAATCTGTTTTTACAGGTTATTATAGTGAATGCAAGCAGAAGAGAGAGATTGGACTATGACATCATTGTTTTCCTACAATCGCATATTGGTTGTCTACATGAAAACACTAGGGTGGCATTATAGAGATTTTCCCATCCTGGGACCTGGGGATTGCATTTCAGGGGTTCCAAAGGCAACAAAAAAATCCTAGCAGATTGATCTAGACTTTTATTTGTGTGGACAGCCTGTGACTTTAACAGCTCAAAGTTTGTTGTTTTAAAAAAAAAGAATAGATTGGGTTTTGGAGCTGAAGCAGGACCTTTCAGCATCTATTTGTTCTTGTTCCCATTCGTAGCGCAGCATTTCTATATATTCACCGTCTTTTCTGGTGTTTGGTAACTGTGATGAGTATAAATTTCATTAGCCTGAGTTTTCACTATCCTGCAAACCGAAGCACATCTCTCAGAGTTCAATTTCAAACCTGCCCTGTTGTGTGCGTGTTCTCTTACAGGCTCATTGTTCTCTCCTCGTCCACCATCTCTGTGCCTCTGTAAAGAGGACAGCAGGGTGTAGGATGGTGTGCTGTGAAGAGCGGTGCAGCGTCCTCCACCAGCCTTCCTCTTTCTCTGTCTCACTCTCTCACTTATCTGTGGCCTCTAAAGAAAGTCTCCAGCCGCTGGCGACAGGATGATCCGCCTCCCATGGCTTTACTGCAGCCTGCACATTCACTGTTGGCTCATTGTGACTTGCTGGACTCTGACAGCACAGCCTGTGTGCACAATGTGTTTATTGGGCAGGGATGCACGTGATGGTTCACAACCTCTCAACTCCTCTGGGCCCCTGACCTCACGTCTTTGGCATGACGCTAATGTCAGGTGGGGGCCCTGTCTGGATGCAGGGTGAGGTCATCTACATATATTGGGACAAAGCAGAGGCAGTGAGGCAAGACAGAGGGACCAAAGAGGACAAAAGACACTGTTTGTGAGGACACTGAGTAAAAAGGCACAAGAAGAAGATTAGGATGAGATGTGTGTTAGCTAAAGGTGAGATGAGACAACCAAAACAAGAATAAGGCTTCATTCAAGATCCAAAATGTTGTCTGATTAGAGCAAGACATTCCTCAAAAGGCCTAAATATTCCATGAAACCCGAATATAAGACCCAGTGTGTAACATTTAGGAAGGTTTATTGGCAGAATTTGAATATACTACACATAAAATACAACTTGTTTGGTTTTCATAGCCTCCTAAAAGGCTATGAAATGGCAATGTTAAACTGTTAATTTGCTAAGCAGGTAAACTTTATCACATTCATCATTTCAGTGAATATTTAACTTTGATGCAAAGTATGCAAATGTGTCGCCTTTTTATATATTAATTAATGGTTTATAAATTGATTAATAACACCACATAATTAGTCAACAAACAATTCAAGGTAATTTTTCACACACCGTGTCACTATTTGGCAAGTTGCTGTTGCTGCTTATTACCTATTATTGCTAATACATTTAGTGGTCTCTATTCATATAGTGCTGTTCTAAGGGTTTTCACCCCATGGACACAGTGGGATGCAGACTAGTGGAGCTGAGAATCAAGACCATAACCATCCAGTTGAAAGATGATTTGCTCTACCACTGATCCACTGTCACCTATTGGCATTCATGAATGCCGAAAAAGAAGCTACATTTCAAACAGTAAAACACACAGTGAAGGTACTCTTTGACATGCAACAAATCACTGTTGGCCTTTTTAATCTAATGTGCTACAACTGCTTATTAATGATTTATCAAGTGTCATCAAAGATCAATAATCACATTATAAACAATTTATAACTACTTTACAAGTTTTCTTTTTGTGAAGAAAGTAAGATTTTTTTTTCTTTCTTTTTTTACATTTTATGTTTGAAATCAATTAAAACATTTAAATTAGACATATATGTTTGAGATAAAGCAACCCAATCTGGGAAATTCTGTGGGGAATTTGCAAGTTTTGTCTTGGTCCTTTCATTTCCTCCCACATGTCCAAAAAAAGCAGAGGTTAACCGAGTACTCTAAATCACCCGTAGGTGTGAGTGTGTATATGAATGGTTATTCGTCTTTATACATTATCTCTGCGATGGACTGGCCACCTGTCCAGGGTGTACCCCATCTTTTGCCCTATGTCAGCTGGGATTGGCACCAGCAGCCCTGTGACCCTCATGTGGAGGATAAAGTGGCACACAATGAATGCATAGATGAAAAAAGTGCAGATCACAAAAGTTGTTACATTTCATCCTGATGGGGAAGTTTCATGTCTGTCAAGACGTTATACTCACATATGTCCCCTGCATAGTGGCACAAAGTGGAAACACAGTGCAAGAGTGAAGTTAATAAGATATTTGATCACAGCGATGAATTGACCCACTACGAATTGTTGAGTCATGCCTCTACATGGAGGACAACAGAGAGGAACATAAAGGAAGTACAGGACAGGGTGAAATAAAGACTTTTCATGAGCTCATAAACGAATAAAGCCACACAACGAACAACCCACGGAGTATCTTTGCTACTGGTCCCCCCCTATATCTCTTTTTGATGTGAATTTGGTGTGCGTGTCCACCTCCTCCTCTGCATGTGGAGAGAGAGAGTGCAAGAGAGAAATCCGTCTCTTTGAAATGACAACACGCTGCTCACTTTCTTGTTAGGGCAGTGATGGATGGATCAGGTCTGGCAGTCCTGAGCCCCCCTGCTCCGTTCATTTGTTATACATTTATAGTTCATAATCCATCTGCTCTCACCTTGTCACATTCAGTGTCATTTTTCATGTGCTTTTTTGTATCAAGGAGGTCATTTTTCTATATGGCTGTGATAGATTGTTTAGTGTCTGCTGTCTATAATTGGCCCAGATAGTGGGAAGACTCACATGTGTTTACCATTAGAGCCTGAGTGTGTATGGAGATCTCTTCATTATTTCTCACAGAGGATGTCCAAACGTCACTTACTGTGCTGCATTTATTTTATAAAGCCGTCGCTGAACCTGTGTGACTGTGGGTGCTGTGCTATTTTACACCATGCAATGAACATGATGGCAAATATAGTGTGTATATGCAATTTTCCCTCCTTTTTTTAATGCTTGCCATTTTCTCCCTTCCTGCATGTGACCATCAGGTGGCAATAGAGGACCACGCATGAAGGAGCTGTGGCTGAGTCATGCAGAGATTACCATCTGATGCTCTCTGCAAGAGGTCCCAGAGGAAGCCAGACGCAAGAGGTCGACTTAATGCTTTTTACCCAGGCTCATCCCAGTTTTTTATTATTTCTCTGCACAGTTCTCTGTCTTGATTGTCCTGGTCACTTTTTAAAATTACACCCTGAATCACATGCAGTGCCCAAGGCAGCCCGAACCAGGTCCACTCACATTTTCAACCTTTGTGCTGTCCAAGAAGAGAAAAGTGATTAAATGTAGTCCAGTTGAAATCAAAAATCCAACAGATTATTAGCTGCAGTGGAGCCAATGCACTTGCCTGCAAAAGTGGTGGTTTTAAGAAAGAGCAGAAGCAAAAAACCTGCTTGGTTTCTCATGCTGGATTTCAGCGTGGTTCAACATGTCATTCTGGGAAAATTTGAAGGCCATTATAAGAGTCATTTAAGACCTATACTGCATATCAACACTGGGAAAACAATGCAGGAAGAACACAAAGGAAAATGTACTTGTAAATGATTTTTTTCACATATTACCCTTTCGAGCATAAACACTGACCTTGTCAGGACTAGTAGTCCTCATGGAGACCAAAAACTGGTCCTAATGAGGTAAAACCTCATTCCTGAGGCTTTGGTTGTGGTAAGAAGTAATAACTGAATTGTGGTTAGGTTAAGGTTAGGGTTAGGCATTACCTGGTTGTGATTAAGGTTAGGGATCACTTTGCTGTCCAAATGAATGAATGTCACTGCAAAGTCCCAAGAAGAATAGCTGTGCAAACATGTGTGTGTGTGTTAAAGGTATTAATCAAGTTGTGGGGACCTAACTCCTTTCTTCACAGTCACATTACAGAGACTTCTCTTCCTTATGGGGACAAAAAACGCGAAGTACTGCATTTTAGGTTAGAGAGAGATATTAATTTAATTTATGGCTTTATGCATGCCATCACTAATGCTGATGTTTTAATCAAAACTCCTAATTTGAGTGTTTTCCTTCACAAGATGCAGCGGGGCTTCAAATTCATTATTTCTGATGGACTTCAGCAAAAACAGTAAACACACTGTTCCCATCTCATTCATCTTGCACTGAGACAAAAGTAATTTAACTTGTAACATGTAACTTTTATTGTGATATGATTTTACTGCGAAACCACGTAGACCCACACAAAACATCACAACACACAATCTTGTGACAAAAGACGATATGGAAATATGTTTTTACAGCTCTGTGGTTGATCAGCATTGCTTCGCCTATGTTAAATCTGGGGTAAGCAACATATTTTTAGTCATACTAATCAATAAAAACCTTTTATTTCATTTCAGAATAAGAGGTTGTTCTACTCAGGAGATGCATGTTCACATGTCTTCATTGGAAAGATCACTATTCCAGCATTGGTAACAACTGCAGACCACACGCAGAAAGACAGATACTACCCTTGTGTTTTTGAGCATGTAAAACTGAATTCTGAAAATGCAGCTTCCTTGTTTGAAAATTTTGTCTGGACAGACAGAAGAGAGACATTTGAAAACGACCCTGCAGTTACCAACCATACCACTCTGCTTCTTCTTCTTCTCACAACTTTCAGCTGTGAACAAAAAGTTTTGTTAACACTTGGTTTCACTTCGTCATCCTCTCACCAGTCTCTCTGAGAGATATATATTGTTTACATTTTATTTATATTGTTTATGTATATTTAAATGGGTGTATTTCTTTTTTTTGGGGGTGAGGTTTGCACATTTGTATATAATCCGCAATCTGTAACCGAAATGTAAATAGGTAGTCAACTTGTAGTTATTATTTATTAAATAGTGGAGAAGAGGTGGGGTTAGATAAGTTTATGCTTGAGTTTGTTCACAAATTTTCACTGGGTTTTTTTTTTTCCTTTTTTGGTTTATTTTCTTCACATGTTCAAAATAAAGCATTCATTCATTCATTTAATTTGGCATTTCCATGCCCAGTGAAATTGTCACTGATGAGGTGAGTTAGTATGGATGCTTCAGATACATAGCTGAAATGCTCATCTACTGTACTGTTTATTTATTTATTATTTAAGTGTTTTAGTCTGGAAACACAAAAGAAAATATATTGCCTCAGGTCACGAGTTGCACAATGAATAAAAACCTAAAGAAGTGTCCATGTTCAGAAGTAAATTCCACTGCACAAAATGTATGGCTTTTCAGGAGTTTGGATTGGTTAAATGCTTCTTCTCCCCCCTCCTCATGCAGTGCTGCCGTATACACAAAAACACTCTCTGGCCTGGTAGTTTTGCTTGACAGAGCCTGTTTTTAGATGAAACGGCATACAAATTATGTTATCTCTTGTTCATGAAGAGGTGAAGTTCATGAAGATGAAACAGAGGCAGAATAATTATAAAAAAAAACAACAAAAGTTTTGCATTACAGATTTAACCTTCAGATATAATAAAATAAGGCGATAGTAACATTACTATTTCGAAAAATAAAACTACTTCAACTGATTTTGCTTCATTGCTTTGGAAACTTACTGGCTCAATTACTTATAAGAGTGAATTTCTTTATTTCACATTTTGTACACTTTCAGAAAATTCAAAATGTGACTTCAGGCACTACTGTTAATTAAGGTGCTAGATATGAGCATAGCTTAAAAATATTACATAATATATGTGAGACTTTCAAAATCAACAAAATGTTGATTTCTCATTTATTCCTGCCAGTTTATTTTGGCTGTGTAGGCACAAGATGAATTCCCGATGTGTGTCTGAGGGCAATGACTCCATCACAAGTGTTTGACTCTGAGCCACTAAAATACATAAAAAGTCTTGAGTAAATCAGAGTTGGACTGTTTTCAACATTCTGCTTGTCATGTTGTGTTATCTACTCAGAGCAGAGCTGCACACAGGTTACCAGCCTGGAGCTCGTGTGCAGGATGCAGCAGCGAGAGTCTGATAACGATCAGACACAGGTGCTCCAAAAATAACAGTGAAATAGTGAGGGCTCCTCTCAGCATCAGACGAGAGCCCATCCACAGTGAGCTCAGTGGGTGTTTTAATCTGTATGGATGACTGACCTCTGAATATGAGTGCGTGTCCTCAGAGAAACGTAATGAGACTGTAGGAGCATCTGATATTTCTCACTATGCGGCACTAACTGTTTGGGGGGGAGGGGAGAAATCTGGCCTGTAGCTGTCAGCGTTATTGTGCACGCCACAGGTGTCAAACTCAAGGCCCACGGACCAAATCTGGCCCACAATACAATTGTACAACCCGAATTCCAGAAAAGGTGAAATGCTATGGGTGTCATAAACCCATATTTTAATCCCAGTAGAACATGAACAACAGATCATATGTTGAAACGGAGACATTTTACCATTTCATGAAAAATATTCGCTAATTTTGAATTTGATGTCAGCTACACATCTCAAAAAGAAAAAGTTGGAACAGAGGCAAAAAAAAGTTCGGGGGAAATAAATGGCACAAATCACAAACAACTAGAGGAGCATTTGACAACTAATTAGGTTAATTGGCAACAGGTCAGTAACAGGACTGGGTATAAAAGGAGCAATTCAGAGAGGGTCACCAATCTGCGACAAATTACGTCTAATAATTGTGGAACACTTTCAGAACAATGTTCCTCAATGTAAAACTGCAAAGACTTTGAAGATCCCGCCATCTATAGTGTATAATATCGATGCAAGGGACAAGGCCCTTTATTAAAAACAGGCATGATTCTCTCCTGGAAATCATTGCATGGGCAATATTAATTATTCACGCTGTAATGCTTTATTCTATTGTTAAATCTCTAAAGAAGTAGAAGCCTGTTTAATTTGTGTAGTTCTTTGTGTAGCTGTCTAACTTCAAGCGATTTGTGTTGTTGATATTACTATTCTGCCCCTGTCTTGTCTTTGTGAACAGAAACAATTTATCATTACTTGAATGTTTTGTCCTGTGTGCACTCATTTGACATCAGTTTGGCTAGGTACTTGAATAGTTTTGAAAGTTACACACTACAGTGTTCATATTTGTTTTGTTCTTGACAAGATTTTGTTCATAACACGTTAGGTGTTCTTTGTAGAAGCCAGGTCATTTGAAACGTGAATGTTACGGTTTGTTAGAAATGTCCCAAAAGGTTGTGCTATTGACTGTAATGGCGCAATATTTATAGTAGACTATGTGCACTCGGTATGTCTAAATTTGTCTACCACTTTGTCCTCCACACAAGAGTCAATATTTTAGAGAACACTCTCAGGTTGTGTTTAACACTTCATTGAATAAAAATGCTTCCTAGTCCTTGTTACACTGTCTAGATATAAAATATGTTGATAAAGTCTTAATAGTGTCTTTGGTGCTTTGACAGGGTGATGTTGAGTTTGAAGATATTTGGCCTTTGCAGCAGCTTTTGCTAAATCCCCCTTTAAGTCCATACTCTTCAAAAATGTTTGTTGACATTTTGGAGGATTACACACGATGAATGTGATGATATTGTGAGGGCAACTGAACCTGCTCTTCTGAGGCTAACTCCAACCAATGCCTGATTTTAAAAAAAGGGCAAAGAAGTGGGTTGAGAGCTGAGTGAGGGAGAGTGGGGAGCAGTGCAGGGAGTGTAGTCTGGCAGCGAAACATGACATAAGGGCCTTTTCCTCCACCAGGAACTTTTCTCAGTTAAAAAAAAAACCTCAGTGTGTTTCCTCTGAAATTACCTGGGTAAATATTACCATGGTAAATGCTTTACCGGGTAAATTTAGTACCTACTTGTGATTGGGGACTTTTCAGATTACCAGAAACTTTAAACTGTTGTAAGGAACAGACATTTGTTCCTCGCCGTCTCTCCGTAGAGTTGGACGAAAGTCAGTCGGACACAACGACATACTGCATTCCCTCGTTTATTGTCTTGTAGGGTACCATATATCACACAGCATTACCAGACCGTGATATTAATAACAGTCACTATAACTTTAGCGGTACACACCCACCCTCATTGCCAGGTTGCCTCAGAGAGAGCGCATGCAGCGCGACAACATATGACGTCAACACAGGGCGACCATGACAAAAACCATGTGACATTGCCATAGGGTGATCATTACACTGTGTGGAACACATCCTGCAGCTGTTTCCGTGTTGCGAACGTAGCAACTTTGTCACTATATATATCTAGCGACATCCTTTTTTCTTATTATTATAATTTGAGACTTTTGGAGACACTGACGTGAAAGCACGGATCGCTCTAAATGAGCAATGTGTCGCAGCCTTTTATGCATGCCTCAATTTGTCTACCATTTTGTCCTCCACATGAGAGTCAATATTTCAGAGAATAGTCAACACTCTCGGGTTGTGTTTAACACTTTACTGAATAAACCCACTTCATATTATTTATTACACTGTCTACAAATGAAATGTGTTGATAAAGTCTTAGTGTCTTCGGTGTTTTGACAGGGTGATGTTGAGTTTGAAGATATTTTTTTTATTTTTTATAATTGTATAATTAAAAAAGTTATAATTAACAAAAGAGAGAGAAAGAATGAAAGTTAAGAGAGATGTTAATGTGCTGCCATGTTAGTGGATATGAAGACTGGCAGAGCTCTCAAATACCAGCCCTCAGGAACTGACAGCAACAATTGAGCATGCATGCGTAGGAGAAACGAAAGCAAAACAAAAGAGTGTTAATCTTCTGAACTTCTGAACTCACAATATAGCTCATTCAAAGTATGGCCATGGAAAATACTGGAAGGCGGTTGGCTTGTTGCCCAGCCAATCATAATCCATGAGAATTTAGTAGACTGAGCAGTTACTCATGAGCTTGTATATGTATATTTCTACATAATATGTGTATATGTATAAAACAGTCACATGCAGGCAGGCAGTGGAAGGCACGATAACAACCATCTTTTTACTGTACATATATAAAAACATTTTGGATGGAATGGGATCGATCTCCTGCCAACTCACTCACTCACTCACTCACTCACTCACTCACTCACTCATGGTCAATGATTATGGCCTCTCTCCAGTCATGTCGAAAACACTTCAAAAAAACAATATTACAACATGTGTTTATTGGTAACCATGGCAACGTTACTCACGCTCAATACTACATCACCAGCCCATCTTATTGTGCCTTTCAACTATCGTCAGGGAACATGGATGTTGTTTGTTGCTTTCAGCTGAAAATACATTAAAAAACACTGTGACAAATTGGTCAGAAGGTATTCTCATAGAGTGCTTCATGATTCCTATGTTGTGTTTGCTTGTAGAGAATGTGGGTGGACCACAAATTACTTGAAAAAATGTTAAAAAAAAAAAAGCACAAATCCTCCTGTAAAGTTTTCTGTTGTCATGTGGAAAGGAAAAAAGAATATACAAAACAAAACAATGCAATTCGCTTGTAAATGATCATATGTAGGGCCCATAAAAATAATAATAAAAAACCAAATAAATAAACAACTCAAAAAAAGGCCTAAAAATCAAAGAACAGAGAAGATAACATGGCATCCATCCTGCCTTGTCCGGTGACAGTCCTGTGCTGCATAGATGAAATGAAAATTTGCACTATAAACTGAGTTTTGTACCTCCCCACCCAGAGTTTTAGCTTTAAAACCTTTAAAGGAAGGAAGCAATGTATTCCTTCAAAAAAAAAGTAAATAATTGATGCACATAAACAAAATTTACTGTTATTTAAGTGGCATTGCACTTAAATAACAGTAAACACTTTAACTTTAAATTTAACTGTAGTGTAGCTCTGCATCATTATGCCACTTTTTTGTGTTAGTAGGGTGGAAAATGTTTTATTGCTTTTCCAGCGACAAGGCTGCTTTTGTAAATAACAGTGGATGTCTTTTTTTATTAATTAAGAGGTGAGTGTTGAAGAACAAGACCGGACATTGTGACTAACTCGACCCTGGATAGATACAGTTTAAAAACATCAGTGCGTCAGGCACAGGAAACAGACACTTTTCTAAGCTATGGCTGACCATGAAGCTCTCTCTTTTTTTATTAGGAACCCGGTTATGAGAGGAAAATGGATCCAGATTTTATATTGAATAGAAAAATGCAACGTTCTGACGCCTTGTCATGACTCGGTGGCAGACACAGTCCAGGTGCAGTCTCAAAGCCGGTTTATTTGTTCTGCACACATAAATAGACCAGTTTTATCTTCATCCATGACAGGGTGTTATTCTCTGTGTTATTTCATTACGCCACATTTTTTAGCCTCTTTGTAATACTTAATAGATTTACCAGATTGACAAGTGAGGGTGCCAAAAATGGAGTGGAAAAAAAATAAAGATAAAGAGCTGAGGATGGAGGGAGAATGTGACATAGACAGATGTGTATGGAGAGACAGAGAAAGAGAGGGAGGCAAAAGCTGGGGAAAAATGAAAGGCTGATTGGTTAAATGAAAGGGACAGAGCAGCGGTCTGCTCCAAGCTCTGTGGTTGTGGGTGTCTGTCCAAGCTTAGCAGCCAGCGGATGAGAATGGGCCACAGCCACCACTGCTAGCTTTGGCTCGCTCAGTCTTCCTCTCTTGGCTCGATGCTAAGCTCCCCCTCTATAAAAGGACAGCGCTGGCTAACGTCAGTGCGGCCACACTCCTTATGGCCCAGAACAACCCCTGGATCCAGGGACTGCTTACTCATCCCCATTTGGCAGCATGTATCTGGCAAAAACAAAAAAAGTCTCCAATTCCTCCACCTCATGCAGTACAAATGAGCTCTGCTGGAAACAATGGACACTTTCTCATGGTTAGAAACCGCCCCAACAAGACACCGGTGTTCAAATCTGTTCAATCATTTCACAGTAGTGTGGGAATTTTGTTTGTCAGACAAAGAAAAGTATATGTATATAGTATTTAGTGAATGTAACTATGGCATTTTTATATGCTATGCTGCACAGCACATCAAATGCAAATTGATATTAACCCTAATTGACATATGAAAAGACATTTCATTGCAGCAAATTTCATTGAGAAGATCATTGTTTATAGCATGCAGAGAAACTGGAGCTACTGGTTGACTACTGCCTCGTATGGTAAGTGTGGGTCACTTTGGTGAATCCAAATGAAGAATTTCAAACACCGAATTAATAAAATGACACATTTGAACTGGGTGATGGAGGCAGAATTGGTGTATGTAAAATTGCAGATTTTCTCTATGAAATTTGGTGCAAGGAGTGAGCGGTTTACAAAGTGAAAGAAACTTCAGTTTCCTGTTAGATAAGATTGCATAAGAGATAAAGTGAATTAAGCTGGTGTACTTTTTGTTACGGAAGGTAGGTGGCTACACATTCTTAGGCCAGTATTTAAGAGGGCCTACTGTATACACCACAGTTAAAGTGAAAACAAGTTTTCATTATGTCAGTTAAATATGATGTCATTATCAAATTGATCTTTTCCTTTGAGAACTCCTCTAAAATCAACCCAATCCTGTTTGTTCAGTGAAACGATGGTTTTATTTTTAACCCTTGACATTACAGGAGTGGATTCAAAAGTTGTTTTTTTGCTGCAAGAATCGTGTGGATGTTGAAAATGTGATAGCAGAGGTTTTTCTTCTGCTCTACCAACAAGGCACTGTGCCAAAGTTATTGGCACTGTAATTGCTGTAAATGGTCTGTATTTATACAGCACTTTTTTAGTCTTGATGACGACTCAAATCTGTTTTACACATCCACTTTTAGACATTCAGCCATTCACAACCATTCATTCATACAATCATACATCACAGCTATGAGCAGGGCATTTTCTATCACACATCTTTCATACTCATTCACACTGCTGTCATGGCTGCAGTGGGTTAATGCTGTGTCTTGCCCAAGGACACATCGGCATGTAGACAAATAGAGCCGGTAATTAAACCCACAACCTTTCATTCCAATCGAAACTTTGCCAATGGACAGCTGCGGTCATTCAACATGAGGGCAAGAACAGACTGAGCACCATAACACCCCTGGTTCTGTTGCTGACTCACGTGACGCCACATGAACAAAGATTAAATCCCTTGTGTCATTCTTCTCCTCCATTGCTATGACTCCTCTGTCACCAACACTAGCAATTTCTGTGACATCTTTGTTCTCATTCCCACCCAAGACTGTGAATCATCACATTTCATTCTGCTAATACACTCAGTAGTTCCAGCCTTTTTGTCATTTTCAATACATACAGTGTATGTCAAATAAACATATATAAAATCTTAGAAAAAATAACCCTAATACAGGATGTAAACAGAAAACAAAGACAAATAGACCAGGAACCAGGTCCAGCCCTCAGGATGTTTTTCTGCCCATTTTCTACTATTATTTCTTGTTAGCACACACCTTAAGCAATCACAAGTAGGTAATGACCACTGCAAATGCAGGGCTGTTTGGTCTCAGGGGACCAAAACCCCCTTCTTTGATTTATGTTTCCAGAAAAAAATTTAAACCACAAATAATGAGTTACCACATCTGCCTAAATAAATGTTCAAGTGTGATTTTGGCAGGAATTATCCTGAAATAAATGGGGAAAATAGCCAAAAACAGTTTTTGGGGCTAGCTGCCATTCTGATTTAAAGAATATCCTACAACAACAGCAAAAGATTATTTAAAATATACAGTAAATGTCCCATTTTATACAGGAAAAAGTCTCAGACATATAATCTTCAATTCGAGCACAAAGACTTATGATTAATGTGAATCTGTTTGTTTACACCACCATGCTGGCAGGAAAAGCTTAATAAACCTGCATCAGTGTCGGTTCCAAAATGTCTGAGTTTGCTGGGCACCTGGATTCCACAGAGGTCATGTCTGAGTTTGCTGGGCACCTGGATTCCACAGAGGTCATGTCTGAGTTTGCTGGGCACCTCGATTCCACAGAGGTCATGTCTGAGTTTGCTGGGCACCTCGATTCCACAGAGGTCATGTCATATATTGCAGTAAGCAACAGACACCCTTGTTTCATGTGTGTGGAAACAGCTGGAGTGGACATTATTCCAGACCTACAGTAACACCTAGGAGGTGACTGTAGCTTTCATCGGGCGTTTTGACCCTGAAACACAATGCCCTCCAGTTGGCAGGCGAGCAGTGAAGGCCAGTCACTGCCCATCCTCTCAACCTCAACCTGCCCAACCTCCCTGTTATTCCCAGAGCTGTGAGCGTGTTCCACACAGACTGTGTCAGGAAGCCCCTGCATCCGACCTCACCTGGGAATAGCCAGGCCTGCTATCCTTTGGCTCTACATTGTTGGACCAGGTCCTGATATCTTCCCATGTTAAAGTCACTTTGATCAGGATGATCTTCTTGGCCTCTTCTCAACAAATTACTGTCTCTGTGTCAGACTTTTGGGAAGAAAAGTGTATTTTCCTTTCCTGGTCTACCTTCATCTCCAATGTTGGTGCTGACTCCAGGTGGCCCTTGTTGGTCATATTAGAAGATACATTATACAGTGCAAACGTTTATATGTTAGTAAGATATCAATGTGTTTAACCATACAACATGCGTATGTAATGTCTTGAATAAACCTGGTGTAATAGAACTTTTTCACAGCAGATATTTGTCAGGATGGGCAGCATTTCTCATACATTGATTTAAATGCAAAATATTATTTTGTAATTTGTATTTTATTGAATTGATGAAGATGTCTTCATATTTTGAATCAAAAATACTTCAATGTTGTGCATTTTTTAAATACTATAAAATACTTTCTTTGAAAAAATGTGATGACATTATGAGAACAGAAAATGTGAGGTGCTCTTGCAGACATGGTGCCTACTTTGATTTTCCAAAATCACATATATCAACACACTAAGTCACAAGCTTTCATAGCCACACTAAAGTTTGTCATTTTTAAAAAATGGGCCATTTTTGTTTTTTACTGGAGTTATAATAATTGATTTTTCTAGACTGTGAATTTGTGAAATACAAAAATACAGAATTTTATTTTGATACATGGCGTGGCTGCTGAATTTTAAAACATTTATTAGTCGGTATTTTATTTTGAATACAATTTATTGTATTTTTAAATATTTAGGGCAAACACAGTTTTGACCAGTAACATTAATTAGGTTCTACTTTTACAGGTTTAAGAGAGCCAGAGTCGTACTAATGTTATTCAAGTTTAAGGGTAGAAATCACACTAAATTACACTTTATTTTATTTTCTGAAAAATGTTATTTTAAAACATGTTTCCTATATTTTCTTTTGCACAGTACTGTATATGTTGCCTGGTATATACAGTACGTTTATAGCATGGCTTTCTTCAAAAAGTGCGCTGTTTTGATTCCGACTTGAATTCACCGACTTGTATTCACTCAAATCGGAAAACACAGAGTGTAGTGGAATGATCACTTACACGACCTCTGGATTGTTATCTGAAGAGAAGGTGAGACAAGTTTATTTATATAACACCAAAAACCTGTATGAGATGAAAAGTAATGTTTCATAAAAAGATGAAATACCATCAAGAACTTTTGTCCTTTTGTCCACGAGTGGGAAATGGAGGATCCAAATGCAAGCTGAATTTTAATTTGTTTTTTTTTTAATAAAACAAAAATGCAATAGTAAGAACAAACAGAATAAATGAAATATAAACATCAATTATTGGAAAGTCTGCTTTTTTTTTAAGCATATCTTTAAAGATAGCGTTATTCGTTTGTGCATCTTTTCTCCTTATAATCAGGACAGGCATTGTCTCTGCTCCTTATCCATCCAGGTTTAATACTGAAAAAAAAAGGCAATGATGTCTAAAGTGCTGAAAATAGTTTACGCAGCAATTATAAAACTTTATGGCACAGCTCACATCATCTCTGCTGTGCTGACTCGCTGTCAGTCCCAAACGTTAGCCACAATGCTGCGAGGCACAGCCACTCATGAGTGAACGACAGCTTCTAGACAGCTCCATTAAGACCACAGATGTGCGGAGTGGACAGGAACTGGAATCAATGTAATGATGGCAAAAATGCAGGACCTTTGTTTATTTATTTATTTATTTATTTACTTACAGTTTTCACGACTGGACCAAGTCCAAGCAGGCAGTTGAAGCAGTCAAAGTCCGTCCCCTCTATCTGAAATCTAGCCTTAGCTGACACAATGGAGCCACAGCAGGTGAGACCTGGGGTTGATTGGTCCATCCTACTGCCTGTTCCATGACCTTCCTGAAAAACTTTGAGGAAAAATGACAAAGTGAGTACATGAGCTGGTAGGAAAAATTGTGGTATCAGTTGAAAGGTAGGAATTAAAAAGGGATCTATCACAAAACTGTCATAATAGCTGTGCGCTCAGTTCAATACAATTTTATTTTTACAGCACCAAATCACAGCATACATTATCTCAATGCACTGTACATAGTGAGGCAGAAACATTTACAACATTACAGAGAGATGAGAAACACAATGGTTCACACAATGAGCAAGCACTAGGCAACAGTGAAGAGAAAAAAACTCCCTTTTAACAGGAAGAAATCTCTGACAGAACCAGATTCAAAGCAATGTAGAAACAGAAGAGAGACCAGGATGAGATATATAACAGTTGTATCATGTTATAAGTTCAGACAGGACAGTTCTGAGGCACTTACAATATGTCATGTTAATAGAACTATGGTGTCACTTATACAAGCAGCAGCAGAGGTTATTGATAAGAAATTATACTGATGTCAACTTTGATCATAGCATTATAGCATTAGCATTAGTGATAATATTAAAAATAATAATAGCATCGCAACTGGAACTGGATCCTGCAGCCTACAAGATGAGGACAAGAGAGTGAGGACAGGAAGGAAAGGCACAAACGTGGGAGAGAAAGAACAAGGAGATGGTTCAGGTTTCCCTGAGTCAGCTCTAACTGTAAGCTTTATCAAAAAGGAAGGTTTTAAGTTAACTTTAAATACAGAGAGAGTGTCCGCCTCCTGAACCGACACTCGGAGCTGGTTTCACAGGAGAGGAGCCTGATAACTGAAGGCTCTGTCTCCCATTCTACTCTTATGAGGGTCTTTTCCAGCAGAGGAGCTTTTCTCGTTTTCCACCGAAATTACCCAGGTAAATATTACCCTGGTAAACCCTTTACCCAGGTAATTGTAGTACCTACTAGCAACTAGGGACTTTTCTGTGGAACACATCTTGCAGCTGTAGCAACTTTTTTTGCTATCTCCTTTTCAAAAAAAAGCATCAATAGCATTTGTTGTTTGGTGTTATTAGAGACTTTTGGAAACACATGAGAAAGCATGTATCATTCTAAAGGTCTTTAGAACATCAAGTTTGTCTTGTTTGTCTGTTTGTTATGTTTGTCTGTAACCAGAGTGGGTTTCTCTCACACACACCCAAGCTCACAGTGGTGTCGGTAAAAACTATTTTGAAGCTTGATTTTCATTCCCACCATCTCAATGAAGCACCTTTGCTACTCCCCTCCACACATATATAATTGTTTTATAGTTTATTTTTATAGTTTTTGTTTCTTTCTCGGCGTGTTAAATGTTTTGACTGTAAGTCATAAACAACACTCAAGAACTTTAAGGTGCAGTGGAACTACACAGATTGCCCAAGGTAAATAAGTTCCGGTAATAAAAGTTCCTGGTAATTTTGCTGGGAAAAGGGCTATAGACTCTAGAAACCACAAGTAAGCCTGTGTTTTATGATATGGTAAAACTAATTCCTGCTCTCCCCTATTCATTGATATGAATCCCAATTATTACATGAATATGCAAAACATCCTTGACCTACAAATATAGTATATGCCTGTATGATCATTCTAAAATGTCCACATGTTGAATTAAAAACAGCAAAGCAGCACATAAAAATGAAGAAAATGACAAATATCCTATTTTTTTAATCAAAGCAAAAGTGTCAGTACCTGTGACTGAAGCCTTATCAAAACATTGTATCATATTAATAAAATTAATGTTTGTGTAGTTTCATTATATTGCAAAATAAAGTGACATTCATAATTCATGTAAGGGTTTAAATTTTAATGTTCAAGTTTATAATTATGGTGTGGAAAATACTTAATAAGGAATGGTAATTCTCGTATAACACTGGAATGTAATGGAGCTGCTCTTTTTATTTGTGTTTTTATTTTTCTAAAGTGTCTTTAAATACCTTTTCAAGGGAAAGTAAGCCCCCTCTTCTGACACAAACTCCGCCATTGCCTGATTTTGATGAATGCCAAAAGTTGGGCTGAGAGTTGAGTGAGTGAGAGTGGGAAGTAGTGCAAGGTGTAGTCTGGCATTCAAATCTGAAAAAGAGCTGCAGCTGTGTGAGGTGATGAAGCGACACCTCCGGCATTTATAAAAGGGGGAGGAGTCTGGAACAAGTAGCCTTGTGCTGGTTGGACAAGAGGGTGATGAAAGAGTGTACCAGTGATTCAGTGCAACTGATTACATGGAGCATGCCGCTTAATATCATGTAACTATAAAAACATGGCCTTGAGCTGCTCTTCCTTGTAAACACAGCATTTATGTGTATGTGATATATATATATATATATATATACACACACACTGCAAAAATATAACACTAAATATGTATAAAATATATACACAGTTTAGTGCTTTACTGATGTCCACATTATTATTGATGTATTAATAGATTTAGTTTGCATCATAAATCTGTTTTATTATTAAGTATGTATCATTCCATATTAAAACAAACACTTATTTTTTATTGATGGAAAGTTTGGCAATTTGTTTCTTTGCTATGAACCTTCCTCATCAAATTTGACCACACAGCTGCAGCCACAATGTCAAACTGGTATCTTCTATGCTGCTAAGTTGGGGAAGTGAAGGGAACCTATCTGTGGTCATATAATTACTTTCATCTGCACGCACTTAGTGCAACAACAATCCCATTAACTGTGCACAATAAAATAATAAATTTTGCAGAAGCAGTAGGAGAATTTTTTTTTTTTGACAAATTAATGAAAACATAGATGTGAACACGACTGTTTATGATATTTACGCTTCATTTGTGGGTTTTTTTTTTCCTCAACTTGTGCTTTGAAAGCAGACATGCAGCAAAGTTCCTGCAAGGTTTTTATGAAAACCAACCACAGAAAAAGGAGCCAAATCAACAAATTTAGAGCAACATGAGGTCACTGTGGGAACCCACAGGGCAGGGCAGTCTTTTGGCATCAAAATGACTTATCCTGGCTGAACTCATGGAGTCTAATTGTCATTGGATGCATTTTTATGAGCTGTAACACAATGTCTGCATTCAGGGTAATGATTTATGAGGGCGGAAAGCCAGCTGACATTAGAATGGGTGGCTGAAGCTTGAAGAAGGGCTAAACTGCTCCTCCAACATATAAAACATAAGAAAAAAATTACCTCAGTTGGCCTATTAGGAAAATTTTATTAGCGTTTTGAAATTTTGTGGCTAAATCACTGGAAACCATAACCAGATTGACACTTATTTCATGGCTAAAACAACATTTTACCTGGTTCTGACATCAATCCTATAACTTCAGGTCTCCACCAAGCTGCAGCTGGTCATGACTTCACCCATAGAAATCTGCGCTCCAGTTCTGAAGCCTCGAGATTGGCGATTTGACCGATGCCATGTTGACATTTTGCAGACATCACCTGCAACCAGACTCCTATTGGACAACACCAGCTGTCAGTCACACTGGTGTCCAGTCGTATGTCCAATACTTTATCGTCTATCTTCTTCTATGTGGCAACATTATTTACAGAAGTGACGACATGTGCTATTAAAGAAGAGCTGAAACTAGTCACTGAGGCATTAACTCCTCAGAAAAAAGGCCGAAAAATGACACAAAATTTAGCCGTCTGGCTAATCAGTATACTTACACATCCTATTTGGCTTTGGGAGAAACCTGACTGACTGTCAAAATGTATATTAATGTGTTGTGCAATGGTCTTAAGATTCAGTCTTTCAGACTATATTCAGAGGAGGTATGAGATACGAATAGCCACAGTTGTTTAAATGTTCAGTGTGTCGCCACAGCAAAACACCTGCTTTTTCAGTGATCTGAATATTTGATGCGGCAGAGATTTGCAACTCTGCCATTTATCCTGGCTTGGGACTGGCACTGGAAGTACACTGGATATGGCTCCGCTTTAGCTGGAATCAATTCTGAGTGTTCAATTAACCCAATCAGTGAGGAGTACCTTGTTCAGAGGGACCCCAGCCCTTGACCTGTTTCAATTCAAACAGGTCAATTGAAACAGGTCAAGGGCTGGGGTGTTGTTCAGATTTAAACAACACACCAGTTACAAGCTAAGTTCCCTTACCACTTGGCAATGGGTTGCCCTGTGATATCTACAAGGATTTATTGGCAGAAATTGAATAAACTATCCATTACTATGTTTGTATAAGTGTATAATCTTACTTAAAATAATAAAAAAATGTTTTTTAATTATAATATGGCTTTTAGATGTACTTTTATGCAAAGGCCTTGCTTTATTTCTACAGCAACCTTTCTTTGAAAGGCACATACATTTATTTTATTTTATTTTATGATTTGTAATGTAAGGTTACAAATAAACACATTTAGGTCATATCTAACTTAAGTAACTGTGATATTATCTGACTCTTAAATGCCAAATTAATATTTAATTTTTTAAACTGCAAATATGTGACTTCCAAATGACTTTGTTGACTTTTCAACAACAAATATTATGTCATATGAATTTAAAAAAGTGAAAGATATTGTACAGGACACACACACACACACACACACACACACACACACACACACAAAAAAAAAAACACTCAACATGTATGTTACATGTATGTCCCTTAATCATTTACTACTGTATTTGCTCCACTACCAACAACTGTGATGAATCAATACAAGTAAGCACAAAACAAAGAGTCTCCTTGTATGTAATGCAATTGAAGACATAATATTCAGTGTCAATTTATACAGTGTACCATTGAGGTACAAGGATGGTGACGCATGTGGTGAAACCATTAATGACTGCTCTACAGTATCAGTAAAAATGACAAATCTTGCAAAAATAAAATTTAAACTTACAATAGTAAAGTGAATAGCTGATTTGAAGCAGTTTGAACCAGGAATACAAGGACAAAACAGCTGCTCTTATTACATGCCTTTCATAAAGATTCATCTGGCGAACAGTCATCCAGAAACATTTGAAACACTCCCAGTCATGCGATGAAACTACAGCTGACAAACTCTCTTAGCAATTGTCACTACATCTGGTAACTTTTACAGTCACTGACAAAAAGCCTGCTTTGGTTCTGTCTGAAGTGAAGGAGCCACTGCCTCAAAGGTGATCACACAATTTGAGGTCAACTTTAACTAAAAGGGGGGTCAGGGCGCAGAGGGTCATTTATAATTAGAGGGAAAATTCATGCTTCACAAAGACTGAAACTGAGGGAGAAAAAGACACCGAGATGAAAAGAGTGGAGATGAGATGTGCGTCTGTGAAACACCAAAACACAGGTGGAGCAGCAGACAAGAGGTGAACACATTCATTCAGCCAAGAAACAGACCAGGTGAAAGAAACAATGAAAATGAGAGAATGTCGTTTAGACCAGAGCTGAATGGTGAAAACATCTAAATGAATTTTTTTCTAACATGTAATTCTAAGCCTGGGATTCCGTTGAATATGTTTTGTGGCACATTGCACCTGCGTGCTCTCTCTGTCAACACCCAGTGCGCTGTATTGCACGGCAGGAAAGCTGGAGCTGTGAGACGGGAATTTCTCGCAGTAATTCAGAAACTACGTACTTTAAGCACAAGAAACACGTGTTTAACTGACTGAGTAGAGAATGAGAAGAGAACGCTGGATTTGCAAGAGTGTCGTTAATGTAATTAAGTGTAATATGGTATGGTGTCAAAGTGGGGGCTTTAATTCTAAAATAAAAAGCAGGCACTTTTATCTGTGTTTAAAGAGGACATGCACTGGAAAATCAAATTTCTGATTTTTTTTTGGTGTGTCCCCGTGTCCTGCCCATATCTAAACATCACTGAAGTGACACAATAAACACTTCAGCCACTTCTGAGAAAGAAGAGCTTTTCTGTTTACCTGCACTCAAATGTACTAGTTGCATAACTAGTACATTTGCCATGCAATGGACCCTCCCCCCAACAGCTAACATTCAACCTGAAGAAGAAGAAGCACTGCTGAGCAGTCAGTCAGCTGGTAGCTGGCCAATCACAAGATACTCGTGTTCTGGGGGGCGGGCGTTAGCTCAGAAACAGAGTGCCTGTTCAGAGGCTGGCAGAGAGCAGCAATAAACTGGCTTCATCTGAAGAGACTATGAGGTTTTTGACCAAAAATATGATTTAATTTATCTTAGTAGACATCAGTAATCTCGATGTTTGGTTCAAAAAGACCATTCTATGTGACCTTTAACTTCCAGTCCAGCTCGTGCTAAATTCTGCTGAATTGAACAATTATAGTGAAAGCATAAATAATCTCTGAAATAAGTAAGTAGGTCATTTACTTGTGGTACATGAAGAGGATGCTATGAATTTGCAAAGTGAAGCATCAGTTCTGGGTCAGATATGTTACGTGAGGTAATGTATATCACATTACTCATACTTTGCCAACACATGACGTCTGTAGAGTATAGTCACTGGCTTTGTATAGGGCCAGTGGAGGGAGGGGGATGATTTGTTTTACAGAGTGGTCAAAAGTTTCGAACGTTTCAGTGTGAGTGCTCCGACATTGATGTGTCTTTCATTTCCTCAGCTAATCTTATCTCTTCAAACTGACAAACACTGCCTGGCTTAGCTCCTGTTGTCATTTTCATAACTCTGTTTTCCAGTCAATATGCTGTATTTTCATCACATCTGTGTGGCAGGGAATATGTGGTGAGTGTGGTATGGACCAGGGCTGAAGCCTTGTCCTCTAACATCTCATAAGAGACTGACCACAGGGAGTTTTATAGCTGGTTAGGCCCTGCCGTGACACTCGGCCTGCCCATTAGTGGTTAAAATGGGCCAAGGTGCAAATATCCAACTGTGCAAGCTATCCACGATTATATTTAAGATCTGCTCCCACATACTGTAGAGACTGGAGACTGCTATTAGAAATGGGCTGAAGTACAAATGCTGTAACAGCAAGCACCAAAGAAAAATAAGAAAAAAAGCAAACCTAAAAACATGTTAAATTCCCTTTGGTTTTCGCTCAAATTATTCAGATTCTTTTTTTTTTTCAAGATTGCATGGTTTCTGCTTTTCATTATGAGTCTTTTCACCAAATGACACATTTGCTATAAAAAAAGAAAAATATACTGTATAGTGGCAAATTCATACCACCTGATCAGAGGCCAGTGTAGAAGTGTACTTTCTCACTAGGAATGCACATATTGGATATTAATATCAGATATTGGCACTGATGTTGACTATAGCTGGATCGGGTGTTGGATAATGAGGCTCATCTAGGATGTTGATCAATTCACTTCCATTCTATGTTTGCTATGAGTGCGACGCATGCCTCATCATGCTGTGCAATGCGTCAGCAGCAAGCACAGCACAGCAGTTGACTTCTCAGAATCCATAAACACAGAGAAACAACATGGACTGAGTGAAAAAAATTGGGTGTTCAAAAGTACTTTACGTCTGCTACGTCGACAAGTTAAATGGGCACTTGCAACATATGCAAGGTAAATGTTAGGAGAGGTGGTGGTAACACCGCAAACAAAGCACCTCCAAAAGCTTTATGCCAAAGAGCACGTCAAGGTTGCGAATAAAACAAAAGGAGACGATACGACTGTCACCTAGGGGTAAGCCTGATCATAACAAGAGTGTGGAGACTCCCTCTCCCCAACTCCCAACAAAACCAGCAGTAACACACTAAAAGAACCAGGTTTATAAAAAACAAGTACACAAATGTCTGCTGGCAGTCTGGCTGAGAGTGGTTAAAGGGTAGTCCCCTGCAGCTGAGATGATCAGGCCTCTTATAATGGAACCTCCTGTGCAGGACCAATCAGCTCTCAGGATCCACCTAGACACTCACACGTCATTCAATCAAACATGCACACCTGCAACCCATCACACACTCACATGCAGACTCATACATACAAGGAAAAAGGAATATGCATATGCATCGCAAAGACATAAAAATAACTTCTAGCCGACAGTGTAAAAGCAACACTAGTGTAGAAAGTGAGAGACTGTTGAGCAAAGTCTCCAACATTGTGGATGAGAAAACGAAAAAGACTCACACCAGAGAGAGAGAGAGAGACAGCAGAAACATTTGTTTTCATGAGAAAGAACCTGCCGCTGATGCTGCAGTGAAGACGCTGTGTGACAACGGGTCACTGAGTTAATATGAGACTGCACTTGTATGTGTTTGACCTTGTTAATCGTCTTTATTTGTTCTGAGTTTCAGCTGTTATTGTTTTTATTATTTATTATTTATTAGTTAAAGCTGCAAATTTTATATTATTGTTTTTTGATTTCCTGACAATTTCATTCTTGTTTATTTTGACAATGGTACGGCATTGGTATCAGGTATCGGACAATAGACAAAGCCCAGGTACAGTATCTGTCGGACCTGTGCACCCCTATTTCTCAAACCACAGATAAATGATAAATGGTTTGTATTTATGCCACACCTTTTTAATGACCACTCAAAGCACTGTACAATTCAGTTTTGCCATTCACCCATTTATTCCCATTCACACATTTATAAAGGGCATCTACATCAAACATATAGTATGTAATATCATTCTCAGTGACTTCACCAGATCTACTGTAAATGTCAGGCATGTTAAGCTAAGTTAGCCAAAAAATAGTTTAATAGAATTCACTAATGATTTCTATGTGTGGCCCAAACCCTAAAAATTGAAGGAGTCATTCTCCTTCTCCTTCTTCTTTATGTGCACAGGTCAGTTGTGGAAAAAATGAAAAAAAAAAATGTGAAAAGGGTACAGGGATTGGGGTAAGGTAATTGTGAATGGCTGAGGCAAATGCATGGGCAAAAAAGTTTTAATTGGGTGATCTGATGATGGGTTTCGCATACATGAAAGAAAATTGGTACAAAAAGTGATAAAACACTATGTATCATGTTTTTAACCAAAAACAACCAGGGAAAAAAGGATCAAAAACTGGAAACGGTATAAAAAAGGAGTAACAATATTTATCAGACAAAAAACTAACTCAAAAAAAACTGTCCATAAATAACTAAAAACGCTGAGGCTGGCCGGCTAACGAGGCGGAGCTCAGGAATTAAAAAGGTAATTGTCTAGGAGGAAAAATAAAAGGCAATTATTAGGAAAAAGGGTAGTAACAAAAGGCAGTCCAAGCACTAAAGACTAGAATAGAGACGACTTGACGAGATTACCAGGCATACTGAGACGACGCGCTGACACGAGAAGGCAGGAAATCCGGGTTTAAATAGAGAGCAGCTGAGTAGTGATTGGAAACAACTGGGCTGATTGGATCCCCACCTCACATGTCAACCAATCTTCTGAGGAAAAAGAGCAGAGAACTTTCCCAGGATGTAAAGACAATACCACAAAATAAAACAGAAAATGAAACATAACAAAAAAAAAAAAAAACGAGATTCCCTAAATTAAACAAGAAGGTGGCCATTTTGAAGTGAATGGTCATTTTAGGACAATTTTGGCAATTTCACACGTGATTTATTTTATCTATGCAAAACCAGCATTTTGGGAGCAGTGAAACGTCATTTTTGGAAAATGGGTTCCAGGGTGGGACTATCTCAAAACACTGTTCTTGCCATTAGGTGGGACTAATGGCATAGTCCCACTTCTCTGTTGTAGGAAAATATCACATTGTTGTTATTAAAAAACCAAGACAACATGTCATTTTGTGTTTTCTAATAGGCGTGTCTGTGATGGTAACATGGCAAGCTGGTCAACATCCAAGGTGCTCCCAGGCTAGATTAGAAACAGTATATAATTGCGTCAGCAGGTTTGAGTTTTCCTGGGTTTTCACCCATTGGTGGAAGACCTGATGAGATGCCCAAATCATCTCACCTGTAAGAAGGTGATGTTCATCAGTTCTCACAAGAGTGTAGTGTTTGTTTCTAGTGTTTCAAGTTATTGTACAAATTATTTTAATATGGACTAAATACCTAAATAAATTGTTATGAACATCAATAACATTGTCTGGTATCTTTTATTTTCTAAATATTTTCATAATTTAGTTTTAATAATATGAAATACGATTTAGTAATACCAACAGGCATACATGCCTCATATGGGTAAGGTGAGTACTGGCGCTTATTTTTTTCCACTTCATGCACTGCCCCCACGTATCTCCATTTGATAATTTTGCCTCAAATACTTGTGAACTACATTACTTTCGAAATCATTTGCTGAAAATGTCACATTCAGTCATTTCTTCCTGTACAAATGCAATGTTTATCCTGGTTTGCATAAAAGTTAAAAAAAAAATCGAAGTTTGGAAGAAGGCTGATGTCAGAAATCTGCTTCAGACACAGAAACGTGTGGCGTCCTGATGTCCTTGTTTCCATTCTGGTGCGTTTTCTAATTTCACAGTCGACCCACAATGTGCGTCCTTTGTGCTCGCTCGGACACGGGCTATCATCCGACCCCCCCCCCCCCCCCCCCCCCCCCCCTCCCCACCTGAGCTCTCCTCCGCCCCCCCCCCCCCCCCCCACCTCCCCACCTGAGCTCATTGTTTTTGCCCTGCTGATTAACTTTTTGCCGCCTCAAGGAATGTCTCACATTGATTTTCTGGATGAATATGGGCTGCGATGGGACAAAATAGCGTTCGGCTTTTTTTTTTTTTTCATGAATTTCAGCTGCTTGGGGTGAGACAGCCTGCTGTGATTGGCACCTACTTAGAAGGACAGTGTGGTCACCAAATGCAGACACGAAATGATGGAACATCTTGATGTCATTATTTGCAATTTAAAGACAGGAAAAAAATAATTTTATTGGATGACAACAATAAACCACAATAAAGAATATAATTCAAAAATGTTATTAATTAATTAAATGTTCAGTGGCATGATGGTGTGACATTATTGATCAATAATTCCAGTATAAGCTTACAGCATCATTTACTGTAAATCAGGTGATCTGAGAGAGAAACTAGACTTCTGCCTCTGCTCTAGACTTGTTTCAGTCCTCTGGATTTCTGGTCCATCATGGGACATTTTGACATTGATGGTTACATGTAAATTAATAATATTTCACTGGTCCGAAGATGACAGAAAAGGATTAGGGATGTTACCGCACTGTCAAATGGCACAAATCAAAAACCGGAGGAGCATTTGACAACTAATTAGGTAAACATGTCAGTAACATGAACGGGTATAAAAGCAACATTTCAGAGAGCCTCCCAGAAGTAAAGATGGCAGAGGTTCACCAATATGCATAATATGATAATATACAATATGCTGTGTCTAAAAAGTGTGGAACAATTTCAGAAAAATGTTCCTCAATGTAACATTGTGAAGACTTTGAAGATCCTACCATCTACAGTGCATAATATCATCAAAAGATTCTGAGAATCAGGAGGAATCTCTGTGCGCAAGGGACAAGACCCTTTATTAAAAACAGGCATGATTCTCTCCTGGAAATCACTGCATGGGCTCAGGACCACTTCCAGAAATCACTGTCTGTGAAAACAGTTTGCTGTGCAATTTACAAATGCAAGTTAAAGCTGTATCATTCAAAGAAGAAGTCATATGTGAACACAAGCCAGAAACGCCACCATCTTTTCTGGGCCAAAGCTCATTTAAGAGCTCATTTAAGTCTGACGCAAAATGGAAAACTGTTCTGTGGTCAGTAGGACAGTTCAAAAGCCTGCATCTCTGATGGTATGGGTTGCATTAGTGCCTATGGCAGCTTACACATCTGGAAAGGCTCCATCGACACTGACTCTATGAAAAGGCTCCATCGACATTTAAAACACACTAGTATAGAGATTTTAGAGCAAACTAGATCATGTCTGCATCCATCCACATACTGCATCCATCACAACAGCATGGCTTCACAGGAGAAGAGTCCAGTTGCTAAACTGGTCTGCCTGCAGTCCGGACCTTTCCCCAATTGAAAACATTTGGTGAAATGGAAAATCCAGCAACAAAGGCCCAGGACTGTTCCTGCATCAGACAAGAATGGGACAACACCACCTACTCTCGTCACTTACACTTACTCTCGTTTTTACAGACAGGTGTTAAAAGAAAAGGGGATGCTACATGATGGTAAACATCGCCCTGATCCAATCTTTTTATGAGATTTGTTGCTGCCAAAATGAGTTAATGTTTTTCGTGAAATGGTAAAATGTCAACATTTGATATGTTGTTTATGTTTTACTGGGAATAAAACATGGGTTTGCAAGATTTGCAAATCAATGCATTCTGTTTTTATTTACATTTTACACAGCGTCCCAACTATTTTAGAATTGGGGTTGTAGGATTGACTTACTTTTCCCCTTCTGTATCACATTCAATCGAATCTAAGCAGGTTCTTCTTTAAAATAAGACGTTTTTTACATTGATGAACTCAGTGTGTAATTGGGGAGACTTACCCCTCTCGCTCTCCTTCTCTCTGCCTTATCTGACTGTTATCAGTTAGGTGAGTGTAACAACTGTGCTTCTGCTTTGTTTCAGTAAATGAAGCACAGGCTCTCAGCAATGTTGCCCCCATGCAACAAGCAGTACCACACTTGTTGCCTGGTCACCCTGACAGGACCTCCTCAGCACAACTGATGCTTCACATAATGGAAAATCAATTTGATTTCTGTTGCCTGGGTAGGTGGGCTTAAGGAATAATTACTCAGTCAAGAAGCAGGAGACAGGGGTGCGAAAGAGGCTGTCCTCACTGCTTATCCTCTGTGGTCCTCCCCTGCTCCTGCACTGATGTGAAACCAATACCATTATCCAGTTAAATCCCCCATGGACTGCTCTATAAGGAAAACAGGAATGTGATGCTGCACCATTGATGAGTAAAGCTCCTCTCTCGGAGTCCTCAGGGTGTCTTTTTCCATTTGCTGGGATTGCATGACTCGTCAAGTGTTGACTTCTCTTCGTCTGACTCGTCTGACTCTAGAGGGAGGCAACAGATGATTACACACTTTAACAACCCAGTGCCCTTTAAGGACACTGTCACCAAAGTGGTTCAAACACGACTCAAACATGCATGAGTCGGTCACAGGACTAGTTCAAAGAATTTATTGTACTAAGTTACAAAATATCAGACAAAAAAGTATGACAAAATTTAAGTAAAGGTAAACAAACACTGGGAAAACACACTAGTATAATTATTTAGGAGTATGGCACTAAGGTAAGGAAACAAAAGCAGAGATTGGAAAATATACACAGTGGGGAGGGAAAGGCTGATTCCTCCAGGTGTGAATTCGTCATCTGGATTTTGTCAAAATGTGTCATGTCGTGGGTTGCCCCATTTGTCACATGCATCTTTGGCTCCTTCAAAACAAATGCGGCCGATGTTTGCCCTTCCTTGAAGGATACATCAAGTGTGTCATTTTAAGTGGACCATATCCCAGAATTGTCTTTGCAGCAGGGTCGGAGAAGTAAGGGTGGCAGTAATGCACCTTTTATGTGTTTTGTCTACTGCAACTTCAAGATCTAATGAAGAAGCAGCAGCTTTTAATTTTTCTTGTTTTCTTTTTTCTCTCCCCTAAACCAAACAACATAAACACATGTTTTTTTTTTGTAATATTTGGCTATTGAATGAAGAGTTAAGGGAAATTATTGTACTAGTCCACGTTTGTCTCTCAGCCTTTTATACATCACACAACAGCATCTGTGTTGATGCATCTCCATTTACTCCAGTTTAATAAAACTAGAACTAACAAAATAATAATAATCAGTAAAAATAGTACTATTAGTTCTACATCTGTGAAAATAAAGATCAAATGTATTTATATTTATTTTATCTTAGATATGTTTAAATATAACTATTATATTTAACGGTGTTTTGGCTGATTAAGGGTTAAACCAACAGTCGGGTTTCGAAGGGCAGGAAGAACTGTGATTAAGGATTTCAAACTGGAGGGCAGCATTTAACTTCTTTGTGAGCAGCCTTTTGGGATTTATTAGGAGAAGAAGAACAAGGATTTGTGAGTTGTGTGGTCTAGATCAGCTCATTTCTCACAACATCTGACTTCTGTCTTCTTCAAGTGTGCAGCCGACAAGGCCACTGGCCTTGGAGGATGTAGCCTTGGCGATTGAGACACAGCTAATATTAATGTCAATGCAGCTCCACTACATTCTGTGTAGTCTGAGTATTTATACCACTGCCCTGTTTGTAAAAAATGCCAAGGATAAG
The DNA here is from genome assembly GCA_016785285.1 of Brachirus orientalis. NCBI lineage: Eukaryota > Metazoa > Chordata > Actinopteri > Pleuronectiformes > Soleidae > Brachirus > Brachirus orientalis. The sequence goes on along the minus strand of JAFBJR010000099.1, from coordinate 3,266,328 downwards.
GACAAAAAGAGGTGTCTTATCCTTTTGTTCCAGGTAGCGTTCAACTTTAAAAGCATTCAAAATTCTAAATTAGTGCTTCTTATTTTTGTTTCTTATTAATGGTGATTTGGTGATGTTACTTGTGTCTGGCAAATTCTCTTTCTGAGCACTAATGGATGGATGGATGCATGTATGTATGTATGGATGGGTGGATGGAACAGCAGACAGATATTGGTCATAATGCAAACTAAATAACCAAAGACTATTGACTCAACAAATGAAGAAAAGGAAGTAAAGCAGAGAACTCACCATACTTCAGATTTCAGCTGGATATGCCAGTTGCCTTGGTAACCAGGCTAATATTACTTACATACTGGCCCCTCTATAATATTACATTTGAAGAAGGTATTGTTATCAGTTATTGTTCCTGTATAGTCAGCAGGGCATTTTTGTCATTGCCTCAATGCAATAGCAACACAAGGAGCTTTTTTGAATTGGTTCATTGCAATTTAATAAACTCCAGTAGAAATAAAGATAAACAAATGTGAATATTTACATGCACAACATGTAGAAAACAATGTCAAGCAAAACATTAAAACAGACTTGGTGGCTGACAATGTCACGAAAAGGGAATGTTGGCATGGTTTTTGTTAATCCTTAAAAAAATGTATAATATTTCATCTCAGCAAAGATGGTTCCCCTTATGGACAGATTTCAAAATAAAAGCACTTGTAGTAAATAACACAAATTATGTGTAATTGTATGTAGGAGAGTTCACATGTGTCAAATTCAAATATCAGTATTGTAATAATGTTTTGTTTATTTTACCATTTCAATATTTATTACTTTTACTACCATTATTCGATGCAGAGTATATTTTTTCTTTTTTAGCAAATTTTTCTTGCACTGCCCATATTTTTATTCCAAATTTCACTGTTTTATTACTTGTTTATTAATGTGTTTGTCTCATTGTTGTCAGCATGACTGTCTGACATTCTTATACATATTTGAGTTTTTCATGGAAAGCTAGCATTGTTTGTCATACTGTTGTCATACTTTTTATGTAATGACATACATATTGTATGTCATTACATAAAAAATTGTTTGTAGAAACCAATGTGGTGTGTGTGCTGGACGACCAATCAAATCTCAATCTCATCTAGGGCACCAAAATACATAGGGCTGGCTTTGAGATTATACATATGAATGTTTATGTCATTTAACAATAATGGTTCCTGGAATACTTTATGAAGCCCTGAGAACCACACATGTGCTTCTATTGGAAAACAAAGAATAAAGCAGGATGCCAGGATGAGGAGTTTGAAAACGAGTTTGGAAACTGCTTAACTCCAAAGAAAAATAATGCACATAACTTCCAAGAGAATATGTGAGTGGTAATTAGAATGAAGAAGAAAAAAAAAAAAGCATACATCAGCAAGCTACATAATGAAGGATTTAATGTTTGAAGTTGTACAACAGAAAATGTTTTAGGGATGAGCACTGCATATTATCATTTTCATTCCCCCAGCTCCCAAAACAGTCACAAGCTGCATCCAGTACATTTTCATTTGAAACAGCAATTTCATACAAAAAAAAAAAATCCAATCCGAGCCCAGACAAGATTTAGTTTTCATCTATAGATCAGAAGTAATTTGCACCCTCATTAACTCTGAAAGCATATATTACAGAGTGCATATTGACTGCTTAGTTTTAGAAAACTACCATAAACATAAACCAACAAATGTGAAAAGTTAAAGCAGGGGTTTCTTTTATTAGACAACCACGAGGTGAAACTAAAAACTATATTGGTAACTCCATAATTTTTTTTAAAGATTTCTGCTTGTCTGGACTAAAATGCAGTGCATACTTCTCCATGTTTGGTGCTTGAAAACTCTGGGCAGGTGTGATATACATAGATATACTCTATATACTGTATGTATGTATATATGTACAGTATAGTCTGGCCAATCCTATCCCCATCCACTTTATGTGTATTTACATTACACCTTGCATCAACAAAGTGTACTTTCAGTTATGGTTCAGTGTATGGTTCAGTTAAAACCAGGTGGCAAAAGGGTCAAATAGCAGTGTCGCTAAAGAAAGACAGTGCTTGTTAATGTGATTAATGGTGTCAAGATCCCACAGGCTTTTATCCCCCCCCCCACCCCGAGCAGAACATACAAATCAAGCCTTGGATCAAGACGCCTTCTTTTCTTTCAATACTTCTCCTCCTGTTCTCCCACTCCTCCCATTTCCTCATGCTGCTCCCATTGAAGCAGCCTGTGCATCTTTTATGAGATGTGTGAAAAACACAATGAGGGTTTAAGAGAACTGAACTTGGAGCTGAAGTCTGGATGCATCTCTCCCCCGACCCAATTAACATGAAGTCAATAGAGAGCAAATTAAAAAGCCTCTGGGCGGTGGACCTTGCCAGAAAATGTCAACGGAATCAAGACGGTCAAGGCAAGAACAAAGGCAGGAACCTCCTGGTTCTGTACAATCCTCCTGAGCTCCCCTGATTAGAGCATGGAGAGATTACTTTAGACCCTTTTCTTTCACAACAAGGGTAAATGAAGGGAGAGGTATCCATTCTCACAGGGCAAAGGCCTGGGAGGAATGGCCGACTTTGGGTTTGGGAACCATTGAGGCTGTTCAGTGAGGTGTGACATACCGCCTCCCAAAGACAACATCCACAGTGGGAAAAAAAGAGGAAACAACTCTGGTATGCAGGATTAAGACAAACTTTGGTAAATAGCATCCTGTACAGAAAAAAACGTGACAGGATTGATGTATTTCCCAAGTAATTATCCATGGTTACTTAAAGCGATTATTCACATTTTGTAAAGTGTGGGTGTATGAGTAGCTGCTCACTCACAATCAATGCGCACTGGGCTTGCGCGCCCCCTGCTGGTCCATACATTAGTAGTGCTTTTCCACTACACGGTTCTAATACGGCTCAGAATCTACTGTTTTTTTTTTTGTTTTTTTTTTTCTTTTCCACTAGTGATAGTAGCTGGTACCTGGTGCTTTTTAGTACCTGCTCTAGCAAGGTTACACACGAGCTGAGCCAATACTAAATGTGACATTGACTGTCAAGTGATTGGTCACTGGAAGAGTCCTGAGCATGACATCTGACACAGGAATCCAACAAAACATTCAGGATTTCGTTAATCTCCAACATTTAACAAGGAAACTTCGAAAATCGCAATGTTGAACAGAGGAGTCTGGTGTGTTAAGGTCACGGGAGTTTTGTGCAGCCGTGCTCTGATGACCCTTACCCACATCAAAGGGTGTACTAAAGTGATGGAAAAGGACTTGCCTGATTCCAAACCGAGTAGCGGTGAGCCATGTCGTGCCAAGCTGTGCTGGAAGTCCGTTGTGGAAATGTGCCATAAGAACCAGCATAGGACAGGCATGCTCGCTCTCACAAAAAACATATAATTAAGAGCTGCGTAAGTCTATTTCTTTAAAAAAAGTGGTTGTTGCTTTATCTCGCCATTTGACAGCCATATTTGACAGGACAATTAAGTTTGTAAACCACTCAAACACCTCAACACACAAACACCACTACTGTTGTATTGCTACTTCTTACTATGGTAAATCTGAAATAAGGATTTAAATAAGGATTAAAAAACCCAAACTGTCCCTTTAACCTTCCCTTATTCTATGAACTGTAGCCACTATTGTGCAGTGAAAAAGTACATGCTTTATGTTAAACTATTTAAGTAGGGGATGTGCGATGGTTTTCTTATGGAATAATGTAATAACTATGACATCGTTTTGAAAACTATTTCAAGGTGCTTTTGTATACCATTCGTGATTGAAAATGGACATGACTCTGAATTGGCCTGATGTGGCTAATCCCATTCATCTGTTTTTCCGAGCTCATTATGCTAAAAAACAAAAAAAAAAGAAAGAAATCTCAAATGCCATATGCCTGAATTTAGAGCACAGACAGCTTTCCTTTGTAATAGATTCTTGACCCTTTATTTAGGAGTTATACAAGTAGGTTTTTGGTCTCAGCATCTGAATGAAACCCTCACTATACTCATAATTAGGTCCCTTCTCTCATTTAACCACCTATGTTGTGTGACTCCTCCCCTGTCTAATTTAGTCACAGCATGTCAGATTAGGGGTCAGGGATCGCTTTCCATGAGACCTTTAGTAGTCGGATCTGCCCTCATTTCAGTCAGAGCCCTGTGGAGACACCTTTCACTGGGCAAAGCCCTCCTCTGGCAAGATGTAAAGCAGCGAGGGAGCTAAACTAATTACAGCTGGTCCCGTCTCTGTCTGTGTCTCTAAGCCAGAGGCTTACCCAGCACAATGGGGCCTTTAGCAGAGTGCCTATCCTCTTTTAGTTCCGTGGTTTGGAGGCTCCGAGGCCCACAAAGAAACTTCCATTAGTGTAATTAGAAGCAGAATTAAGTGCAGTTTTGTTCTGTATCTATACTAAGTTGTTTGGCATGTTTTTTTGTCTGAAGTCTTTTTGTGCGGCCGAGGGAGCTCTGGAGTCTGATAATGAAACCGACCTGAGGCTGAGGAGTCATATCTGATGAAGGCTCTTTTACTGTTTGTTTCGCTTTTATGCTTCACTCTAAATGTAATAGGTTCCTTTTTTTTATTTCTAAAGCACATGTACATCGGGTTTTCTTCCACTTTCCAGATTTTTGATATTAAATGGTTCAGCTGATTTGTAAGGGCTAGTCAACACTGTCACCCCCCAAAAATGATGTTTGCACACAAATAAAGTGCACTCTTAATTACATTATGTGATTTTCCTCCAGATTATTAAAATCCAGAGATTTTAATATCTATCTGTCCTGGGAGAGGGATCCCTCTTCTGTGCCATTTTCTACCCTGTACAAGGGTTTTTGTGTTTTTTTTTCCCTCACTCAATGTGAAAGTCACTTGCTCTACAAACTGTAAAGCCCTTCAAGATAAACTATATTTGCAATGTTGGGCTGTATAAGTAAAATTGACTTGGACTTGACTTGAACGTTTTGCCAAGAGTGATGACATTCTTCAGTTTTTGAAGCAAAATTCTCACTGGGAGGAGGGGAACAGGTGGGAAGTGGCATGCAACAAAGCAAAATATCCGCTAGATGTCAACCAAGAAGCTGACCACATTTGGAGACCGGTTTTGTTGCAGACTGTTGTGGTATTATGAGAATATTTAAGTGAGGTCTGATGGAAAAATGCTCTTTGCTCTAACTGTATGCTTCATGTGATCAAAACTAACCACACGAGTGCCACTAGAAATGTTTGAAATATAACACTTATTTATAGACTTGTAGCTCCTCCATTGTGTAGGTGGCGGACATCAATAAGGTTCACTAATAGCTTAAAAAACCCCAACCCATAATGCTTAAATTCAAAGAATGAGATTGAACCATTATATGTACAGAGGGGTGGAAAAAGCCATCCTTACATCTAAGTGAAACCTTAACAGAAAGCTACATAAATACCATCATTATTACAATAAAACTACAGCTTCCTCAGTAATATAATAAAAGTATAATAATAAAATAACAGTATTGATGATGACAATAATCATACTCATACTCATACTCTCCTTTTTTGACAATGGACCCCTTGAATCATTCTAATTTCCACCATCTCACAGTCCCACTGGATATCATTTTCCTTTTTTCAGCCAAACATGGCTAAAACCCAATAATGTTGAAGGATGTGGAACTTCAGGCTGAGTTTGGAAAAATATTTTGGAAATATTATGAAAATTTTTATACATTTTTATTTGTATTATTTACACTGTAGTATAATAAGTTCATGTTTATGAGCATTATGACTGTCATTGATACTGCAGTTAAATTTTGACTCCTTAAATCTTGATGTCTACATGATCTCACATCACCTCATTCCTCTGCTACCCAGTCACAATAAGGGTTTGTCTAATTCTATGACTTTATGTCCAGACTTTCTTTAGCAGTAAATTCAATAGCACAGTGTTGCTGCTGTGCGTAAGTTGTTATTTTAAATGAAACTCCATCTCCGCTGGTTGCAAGATGGCACCGCTGTGTGCGACTTTGGCCTCTTTCAACTCTGTTTGTATTTGTGCACTTTGTGTCACTTGTTGCACACAGTGTCAAGTCACCACTGGTGTATAAACGCCACACACTCCTGGATCTTTGCTTTCCTGTTGGAATTCTGGCAATATTTTGTAGCAATGAGCACAAAACTGCCTGTCCCCTGCTCGGGAGTGCTGGCTCACCTGTTCCAAGCTGTGGCATCACCTGCCCGGATGCAGTTTCACTGATGAAGCTGAAAATCTGTCTGCCGTTTTCTCTGTTGATCAGTTTTATATGGGATGGGACAAGGGGGAGGCGCTGTTGAGTCCCTGGCTCTGCCTGTCAGGAGGCACATGACGAGTGAGGAGCAGAGGTTACAATGAAGCACTGTGGTGTCAGGCGATGGCATACGGATAAAAGAAAATTAAAAAATAGTTGGCAAAATTATTATTTTTTGTCACTGAAATCGTTTCCTACAGAGTGTGCCTTATCGGTAGACAGAGAGTGGCAGTTTTTAAAGAATACAACATTTACCTCTGTTCAAATTGTCCAATTCCCTACTCATTACTCAATCTAATTTTATATTCAGAAATTCAGTAGTACATTCCCTCTGGTTTCACAAGTTGGACTATCCAACTGCTTTCAAATTGCTCAAAAGGCACAGTGTTACAAGAGCATGTGTTATTGCTCAGTTCTGCTATATATAACTAATATTGCTTAATTAAATCTAATTTTATACTTAATCTTAAGTACATTCCTACTTGTTACAGACATTGGACCATATCCAACTGTTTTCAACTTGCTCCATCTACCAAAACACCTTTAGCCACATAGTCTAAAAGGTTGCTTTCTTTCAACAAGGGTGCTGTTCTATGGATAGAACATTTGATTTTTGCTAATAAATTAATAAAGTAACACACCAACTGGTGCTTTGATGATTTTTTCCCAAAATAAATAATTGAGTAACAGAAATATTTCCTCCAACAGGCACAGATGCAGCTGCAGCATCTATACTCGTACTGACTGCTAAGTCGAGTTTAGCAGTAACAGGCTGCAGAGATTTGACTCAGTGTAAACATTGTTTGACAGCAGCACCTCTCATCAGTAAACCCATAGCAGCAACAAGAAGCATCCCCAAAGCCCCTGGAGCTCTATGTGGAGAATGTCTTTTCACACCTGCAGGTCACCAGCACTGAAACAGTGCAAGGGACTCCCCCCCAACACACACACAGGCTAAGGTTGACGATGTGAGGGGTCAGGGAAGCCATCACTCAGCCCGGGTCAGGCCTCCAGGGATGCGATAACTTGGGTTACTTGGCTTTTTTCCCCCCGAAGGATGTTGGACTCCTGGAGTTCAGCTAATGCTTTAAACACCTGCCTGTTCACTGAGGAGTGAGACAAGCTGCTCTCAGGGGTGACTGTGATTCAGACCTGTGTCAAGGAGCAACTCAACACTTAGTGTGTGCGCGTCTCTGTGTGGGTGTGTATGAGTGTACTTGTACATAAATCTTTGCAAAGACCAAAAAAAAGAAAAAAAAATGTATATAATGTATAAACCACATTTTGTGACTTTTTTATTTAGTTGACTTTTTAATGGGACAGTTACATTGAATATATGAATATGGAAAAATGTATGTATTTATTTACAAGCTATTTCGCAGGGCCCCCTGGTGGCACAAATCAGAGAGAGAGACAGAGAAAGAGTGATGTTTATTGCATTTGACAGGGTAATTATTTAGCTTAAAACTGTAGAGTAGAACTATTCATTCATTCCCACTTTTTCCATTCCACTGCATTTATTTCTAAAGCATATTTAAAAAAAGTTGACCAAAGTGCTGTACAGTAATAATTGAATAAATACACATATGCAAAAAAAAAAATAAAAAAATAAAAAAAATAAAAATATAGAAGACATAAAATGTGTGTGGACAATGACATCTCACCCAGAAAGTGCAGAAGAGCAGACTCACACCTTGTCCAATGTAAAGGAAAACAGGCAAGTCTTTAGAAAACATTTAAAATGAGACAGTGAATGGGCCTGACTGATGCGTATTGGCAGTCCATTCCTCAACTTAGGGGCTGCAACTCAAAAGCCCAACCCTCTCTGAACTTCAGCTGCGGTTTAGGAACATCTAAGCACTGGGAGCCAATGGAGGGAGGCAACACCCGTGATCTTGTTAAAAGGCAAGCGGCAGCATTCTGGACAAGCTAAAGGCCTGGCTAACCCCAACATAAAGGGCATTACAATTGTCTAGACGGATTATAATAAAAGCATGGACAAGTTTTTCAAAGACCTGGGTAGAAAAAAACAGACCTCATCTTAGCCACGTGCCTCAATTGAAAAAGCTGGGTTTTATTTACAGCAGCGCTGATTTGTTTGTCAAGAATATTTTCATCCCAGATTGGTAACAGTGATTCTTATAGAAGGAGGCAATAAGCCAACGCCTCAAAATAGAGCCTACAGGAAGCAAGTACAATGAAAAAAGAAGTGGTCCAAGAATTGAACCCTGTGGCACCCCACAACGGAGGGTTGCTGTAGAGGACACAAAGTCATTCCGACTAACATAGACACTTCTCTCAACCAGGTAGGAATGAAAGCAGTCCATGGCTTCTCTGTCTATTCTTGTCTATAATCTTTTGACAGTCACAGTTAATAACTGACAGGAAAAAATATTTCTAAAGTGATATGTACACCAGGTGACCCTGGGCAGATTGGTTTTGGTCCACCCATCCCTGCACCATCCACATCACTGTTGGTGCAGACACAGGTCAGTCACATTTGCCTCCCTTTATTGCAGCACATCAACAACAATCATGCACTGAGTTGATCCTAATATGTAATGTCACTGCCTTCAACAGGACCGGGCTTCCAGACAGCTGCTGATGTGGACTGAAAACAGCTGGAGTTCACCACACTATATATGCAAATTTCACT
>JAFBJR010000099.1:3235917-3257219 GCA_016785285.1 Brachirus orientalis | reverse complement strand
AGTGAAAGAGAGCGAGCTTGTGTTTGAAATTTGCTGTGTCAATAAAATTGCAGTATCAGAGCTGTTGCACTCCTATACATCTCCATTTGCTCCAGCTCTCTGTGTAATGTGTACACTTTTTCTTTGTTAGATTACGACCTGGCCCCGGGTCTGCTTTGTGAAGAATATATGAGGGTGAGGCTGCAATGACGAAGACATTAAAAGTGAAGTTTGACACAATTTGGAGGCACAATTTGGTCATGGAACATTCATTTGAAGGTCCTTTTTAGATCAGCTGACATTGTGCTTTAGTGGTTCATATTTCATTGCAGATTTTAAATTAAGTTGGCCAAAAAAAAAAAAAACAAAAAAAGAAAGAAAATCACAGCCTGGCGGAGTAATAATTCATACTTCATGTGTCCTTTTTATGTCTGTAAATGATTTCTAACTGGTGAAATGCAGCCTGATGCAGATAAATGGCCAGAATAAAGTGGAACAGCAGCGTCATCAGCATCTTTTTCATTCTAGTTCTGTTTCAGGATAATTAGCACGGGGACGGAGGGATCCATGTTGCGCCGTCACGGTGGCGATGACAGCCCCTGCTGTTCCCTTCAGCTGTGCTGCATCTCACACGAACACTGTCGGCCTCAGGATTCGTCTTCCATCTGCTAATGGGCCCGTCTTGCTTCATGGTCAACCACCTGGATATCCGTCAGCGCCAGAGTCCAGGGCCTCAGGAGGTGCCGAGCTGAGTCTCTGAGAAATTAGTTCCCAGAGGAAGTAGTGAGGCCCTGATTCAGCCAGCGTTCTCAGGGACCTTGTCGTCATCCCCCCCTCCTTTTTTTTTTCCAGCCGCCTCTGGTTTTTTCACTCATCACTCGTATCCCCACACACCAAACAGAGTTTCATCATCATGGTGATGTTGAGAGGAGGCCCAGCACAGGTGACACAGAATATGTGGCAGACGGCATGCTCTTACATGGCTCGTGTCAGTGAGAGGCTAAAGTTATAAAGGGACAGACTGCAGTAGGAGAGGCCGCAAAAGAGTGAGACCACCACTTGTCACCATGCTATAAACAGAAAAACTTAACATGTGACAGTGTGCGATCATAGGATCAAAAATGAATACAGGCCCGAAGATCTACTTTGTGAAATATGAAAGATAAGCTGCTGAGTTTTTCATTTTAATACATTTTTCCCTATGTGTATCTTTTCTTAAATGAAAACCCTCTTGTTTGTCATGTTTGGGCGACATTATACCTAATGAAATGGCCAGTGAGTGTAATTATGGCGTATCATATGGTACCATTAGCTCAGACGCTATCTCACCCTGTTCACTCAGCTTTCCTTGCTACCAGGGAAATAAATAAATAGGAAGTTTATTTAGCTGCAAAGGCAACAAAAACACACAGACCACCTCCCCTGCAATAGACGACAAACTAATCCTGGCTGAAGTGTGTTTTGCGATGATGCAACACGTCATCTACACTGAGTTACTGTACATATTGCAAAAATTAACAAACAGTATAATTAGCAAGGTGCATTCTTATGACATGCATGTGCCTGAAACATTATCCAAATACTACTAGTAGGGTCCGGAGGGCTACTAGTGCTTGACGCCCTACTCATTAGGCACATTAGTTTGGTAAGGTAAGGTTTGATTGCGTAAGTGTCACTAGTAGTGGAAAAATCATTACTAGTAAGACCTGGTCAGTCATTCTACTAGTGCACAGAATTGTCTTACTGGTGCGTTCAAAGACCATACTTGGATTGGGTGCCTTGCTCAGTGGCACCCATTCCAAAACCAGCAAGCTTGGGGTGAACCAGTGAACCAATCTTGTACAAGCCCAATTTGTTTCCACTTGGCCATGGGCCAGCCAGTGAAGATCATGTGTCACAAACACAACATGTCCTGCACTGTTTCAAAAGTAAAAGCATTCTTGTGTTTCTGTACCCTGTGTCTATTCTTTTATTGCTTTCATTGTTTTCTGTTGTGAAATATTTGCAGATTCAGTGGAACCATCACACTGGCGTTTACTTGAGTAAAGAGAAGCATTCTGAGTATTTAAAAAAAAGTTAACTTTATCATTTATGGTTATTTTTCAAAAGGCAAAACCTAAATCTAAAACACAGCTGCAGCTTTGCAACATGGATGATGTCATAAATAAGGCGACCAAATGTTACCATCAATACAAATACAGATGTCTATGGATTTTGACAGATGTACAGTGCACTACTCTAAAAATATGTGTTACTTTAGTTTTGTCATTTTTAGATATTTTAATTCAAAAATGTTACATATTGTATCTGTCACTGCAGCCACCGGAAACTGGAAATGCTGATATATTTAATGCGCATAGCATTGGATTGTAGATATCTATAATGAGAAACCAACAACATTAAAGAAAAGAAAGAATCCAATCAACATTTGTTATTGCCCCCAAATCAAAGCTGGGCCTGGGAGGAAAGGTTAAACCTGCTACTATCACAGTTGATAGCACACTGAGATGAATACAGATATACACTATGATAGGAAGATGCCTTTTACCGAGAAAGATGATTTCAGCAGTTGGGCGACTGTTGATAATGTGGCTCAGTAGAACAACACAGGTTTATCTGGCAAATACTCTGTGCCTGTGGGTTTATTCATGAAATTATTCTTTTGTCAGAATGTGCTTTCTCTTACATCAGTTATTGGAATCTGTGTGCGGCCTCCAGCCAATCACACACATGCACGTGCGCATACATGCAAACACACTTTCTCATTCTCTTAGCTCATTAAAAGATCCTGGTGGCAGGATCGCTGTGCAAAAACGTTAATGAAGGAAGTTGCTTGGTTTGATAGCCAAGTTAGTTTAATTCATGTGACTATAACGAGTTCATGGATGTCAACGCCCCCTCTTTTTAAACAAATGCTTCTCTTGATACTGAGCTGCTGAGTTTGGAGGAGTCTATATAGCAGAGAAATGAATAATGAGCTGGATTCAGTAGCTTCAGGAGCAGAGGACAGAGTCAGTGTCAGATTTGAGTTAACAGACTGCAAGTGCTCTTCTATTTTCAGTGTATGAAGGTGTAGCATGAAAGCAAGCACAATTCAGTCTCCAGGATACATTTCTGCACACCACAGATATGTGTGAAACCCATTTGCCTGAACCAAAAAAGAAAATGGCGGTGACGATAATAATTTCCTTTTTAACCCTTTTGTCTTTTCGTTGGTGCCATTACTGAAAAGGTACTGATGTTCACCCAGGTTTATCGATTCATCACAAAAAATTAAAAAAAAATCAATTGATCGATGATGAAAATTGTCAAGGTTGTAAAACAACCATAAAAAAAATTAAAAATGAGATTTATTTACAAAAGGCTAAAAGGCATCATAGCTCAGGAACCAGGAAGAACTAAGGAAAGAACAAAAGGCGAGCATTAGAATGCTGCTGGCTAAAAACATGAATTAATAGACTAGTGACAGGCTCAAAAAGCTATGCGACATGACAGGATTACTGACGAAACTGGAGAGACGTGCTGACGAGGAGGAACAGGAAATCCACGTATAAGTAGAGCCCAGCTGATTGGGAAATTGGAGGCAGCTGCGCCAATGACGTCCAATAAATGCAGGAAGTTAAAAACCCAGAAACAAAGGAGCAACTCTGATCAGACATGACAGAAAATAATCATTAGCTCCAGCTATAACAAAATGTAACATTATTCATGGTTTGCACTGATATAAAATAAGAAACTTTGTATAGAACATTAAAGGGAAAAAAAACAAACAAAAAACTAATGCTGCTTTTGAAAAAATTAGCTATCAACTAGGCAAAAAAACTGACAGCATATTGTTTTATCCACCTTCCCTCCAAGACAAATGTAAAAGTAGCCATAACTCCCTCCACTCTTCCTCCTCAGCATGTGTTATAATGGCCTGTGATGCTGACAGCCAATGTAATTGTCACTTTGCCTGGGAAGTGACAATCATCACTTGACTGAGTTTAGACTGGCATTCATTGCCATAGAAACAGCAACATCCTCTTGTCTTCTGGTTCATTTGGAGGCAAACAATCACATGTTTGTTTCCTGCTGATTCTTGTTGTTAACTGTAATTAACTGTGATCCTTAGGCAATGGTCCAGTACACAGGAGATGCATGGTGTGGATACTGTAAAGTCTGCCACTGTTAAAGCTGCTTTAACCTGAATCTTTTCCATGAACAACACATCAGATGATTATATACTTTATCAAAGTTGCTGCCTCTCTCCTACTCTGTGCTGGTGCAGTACAGGCTCTAACCTCCAGGATATTAATAATAATAGATAATGGAAGTATTGAAAAATAAATGATTTTTGTAGTTTAAGCAGCTACAAGAACTTCCTGCTTGTTTCCCCATAGAGCTGTTGCGTACAATGTTAATATGCTGAGTGCATGATGTTTGTGAAGTCAGCACTTTAACATAAAAACACATCAAATTTAACTATACTTCTTGTGAAAGACTCTTAATGTGCTATCACGTGGGCTGCAGCTTATGCCACACTGATGCCAAACCTGCATGCGAGTCTGTCTGTGCCATTTCTGTCACCTTCCCTTTCACTGCTTTTGGAAGTCTACTCATCTCTCCCTGTGATAAAAAGCAGAGACGTCATTTATGTTGCAGAAGTAGGGAAAGAAGGATGGAGACGAGTGATTTAGGTGGAGAATCATATAGTAATAATAATAATAAAGTTTCAGAGTACATATTTTTACAACACCAGCGTAAACATTCATCTGTTGTCTATTGCTTCATCCTCACTGTCATAAAAACTCACTGCTGCTACTCCCTTCACTCTTCTGGCCATGTGCATTTGTTTTCACCAGAGCCGATGAACAAAATCCACAGATTCATGTCCATGCCAGTCAGCATCCATTTTGCATTTTGTTTCAGTGTTTACCTGTGCCTGGCCCCTCACTCAGTAAGACAGTCGTTTCCTCCTCCTTGCTTCCTCCGACAGACGTTCATCATGGTCTCTGCCATGATGAACGTCTAAAACAATGGCATCGCTGCCTTGATCTTATAGTAGTGCTGTGAAGTAATTCATGTTTCTCCCAGACCTGACTTTGTAAGACCCCCTGATTCTGAGGACTCCGGGGCGGCGGCCCTGACCTTGCAAGGCTGGTTTTCCGCTAGCAGACAGTAGATGGAGTGAGGACAGTCCCCAGTCTCCCATCAACAAGCAACTTTAGTGATTATATAAATCGAGGTTGTAAAAGGACCCAAAAATAAGCAGAAAACTCGACACCGAAAGAGGTTTAAATCAGGTTTATTTACAAAAAAAAAAAACTAAGACTAGCCAAAGGGGAAAAAACAAACTGAAGGTGAGGAGACTGGCCAGGTTGCTGGGCAGGAGACCACTGGGAAAAAAGGGAAAGCGTGGAGTCATTAAAAGGGTACAAAGCAAAAACACAGGTTAAAGTTTGACAGAGTCACCACATGGCAAAAATGAGATGTGCTGACAACTGCTGCAGCAAAGACCAGGGCTTAAGAAGAGGCAGGCATAATCAGGAAATGCGCTGCAGGTGTGGGCATCCGAGGCTCCACCCAGATGCCCAGCCAATCTCCTGAAACACAAAGAACAAAAAAGCTGCACAGGGAATGCAGGTTAGTAACAAAATAAGAGGCAGAAAGCCGGACCCTGACAATTTAACCTTCACGAAGCTGTTAATTTAGGGTAAAAATATGACAAAGTTCTGCTTTTAAGTGTGCAGTGTGACCTCTTAAAGATTGAAACGAACTGGTACTGTTTTTCAGGAAATTTGCCAGTCAACATGGAGCTGTGAGGAAAAACGAGTCGCATGAAATCCAGAGCACTATAGATACTGAGCGTTGACTCATTATATTGCCTCTTCAATCATTCAACTGCTCAAGCCGTTAATGGCAGCATGTGTGCCTAAAGCATCTAGGGTTCATTATGCTCCCTATTGGTGATTGCTGATTGTGGATGCAGCCATTCAAAGCTAGGTGATATTGCTCTGGGGTGGGGGTTATATAATCCATTTCTAAGAACTTGTGGTGTGCACATTCTGTACATTGTGTTCAGTGTAAAAAAAAAACAAGGGTAATTTAAAAGGAAGCAGGTAGCCATTTGTGGCACTATATGTAGTAATATTTTTTTGGTACTTCCATATCAAGTGTAGCTATATTCACAAAATCACACACACACACAAGGGTGCCAGACAGATGGATATTGGCCAACACCAGTGTCAAAGTCGCACCACACCCTGATATGTGAAAAGGGGAGTGAGGATACATTCAAGTTTTTTTTTTTTTATAAGTTCCTCCAATATATATAGCTTTTAGTCGACATAAAACAAGGAACCAACAAAAGTGAGCTTGTATTAATATAAGTAAAGTCAAATCAAAGTATGCATATAATTCTCAAAGGACAAAATGGCCATTTCCATGCACAGAAGTCATTTGTTTTTTCAATAAGTGTCCAGTGACTCAAAGGAAAATCAATTCCAGTCGCAGAGTGTGTACAGATAATCAATGTCCATTAACCACAGTTCAAATTAAACAATGACTTCAGATAATCATCAGACTGAGGCTACTGGGAGTGTGTGTAATGAACTAAGAATAGGTTTGACATACAAGTTCACAGGGATTTCATTCGAAACAAGTTAAATTCACTATGTAAGGAGGTTGATGAGCGGATAAACACAGCCAGTGATGCTGTGCCCTGGGGATCAGCTCTGTTTACTCAAGAAATCCAGTCAGTTCTACAGAGAAAATGGCAGGCTTTTACTTTTATTTAAGTCTAGATCTTTTGTTTAAATCCCCTCATTTCTCATTTCTTTACAGTGTTTTCTTCTAGTCTGTCAGTTTTCATACTGCAGGAAGCTGCTTCACGGGGACTTGTGGACAAAATGCTCAGTTTAACTCAAACAGAAGAATATTCAACTTTTTCCTAAAGCACAAAATACACACATTTCTTGGCATAAATGTGCCATATGAATTTGAACCGGGATGCAATTTACAGGTTGCTGATTTCTTTTAAATTCTTTGTAATATTATTCTTTTTTGTTGTGTGAAAAAGAAATGCATTACTTAAGCTGTTATTTTTTATACAATGCACATCAATTACAATAACCTTTAAGTAGCATGTGAAAACATGACTCTACCATGTATACTTTGCCATTCAGCCACACTCACTCCATCTGCTGATTGCACTCACCTGGCTCACTCAGCTGCTCTACATCTCCAATCAAACAATAAAGGCTCATGCTTCACACTCACTCACTGCCAGATTATTCTTGCCACCCTAATGCGACACCTTCAGTACTACTATGGACGGATTTTCTGTTGTCAACTCTGCCTGTTCCTGACCTCCCCACTTTGTCTGAATCATGGACATTACCTCAGTCTTCTGTCCCGACTTTGAGAATTGCCTTAGCCCTAACTGGTTCCTGTCTGCTGTGGCACTGCGTGAGTGCTGCTGCCATCCTCCCTTCATTGTCTGTGTATTCACAAGTGCAATTTAAGGACACTACAAGAGTCCTCTGTCGTACTGTCTGCTGCATCTTGGTCCAACTCTCACCTGTTACACTTAAAGCGTAAACTAGAGGACCTGGACATCAAACTATCACTGTTCTAGTTCGAGAACAACCTTTTGCTCCAGAGATAAAGCAGAATTTCAGCAGGGAGACTTTTTTTGTTGGATGATATTTTGGCAAGGGCACTGCTACACTGGATCTAAGGAAAAGTACTTGCTTCCCTGTGGGCCTCATGAAGACATTTTACCACCATTGCAAATGTCCTCATTGGTGTTGCTAGGGGTGGGCACATCCATATCCCCAGCAGCTCGACCCTACATGGTTTGGTGTCTTTTTTCATTACTATAGAACCAACTGAACGCGGGAGGGGTGGCTGCACGAAACTGCCGTGACTTTGTGTTGTACGCGACGCACAAAACTAGTGATGAGCAAAGCAGTTATTTTCGGTGTATTGAATCATGAGAATCGGTGCATAAAGAGATTAGTCAAATACTAATTTCCGGCTCCGTCTGCCACAGTCACTAAACTAAAACATGGAGGGGTTGTGATGTGGCTCACGACCATATCTCATGATCGCCAGCTTTTGGCAGTTTTGTTGCTACATACACCAGACTTAAGATTTTAGAAATTTCCTTGTTGAATGTTGGAAATTAACATAGGTTTTTGTATAACCGATCTACAGTTCATCACTGTCCAGTTTGATTCCTTGTGTCAGATGTCGTGCTCATGACTTTTCCAGTGACGACATTCATCAGTGGCCGAGACATCACATTTAGTATCTGCTCATCTCTCTTGGAACCTCGCCAGAGCAGGTACTTTAAAAAGTACCAGTTACTATTACTAGTGGAAAAGCAAAAAAAAAAAAAAAAAAAAATGGGTAGAGTCCATGCTGTGCCGTGCTGGAACTGTGTAGCGGAAAGGTTCCATTTGTGTACCTATTTAAAGAGATAACTGTGGATTGTGTGCCCCCTGCTGCTAGAATCCATGGGGCACTGATTTGGGAAAAAAAAATATTTTAGCCAATTAAGAAAAAGGTAGACGCAGCCCATGGTCAAGCCAGGTCAAGGACTGATGTACCCCTGAGCAAGGAACCCCATCCCATTGCTCATTGTTCTGTACACTCTAAACTGGCCTCAGGCTACTTCTGGTGTTCCAGTCCCAAGCCCAGACAAATGGGAAGGTTATGTCAGGAAGGGCATCCTGCCAAATCAAATATTCAGATCATCCACTGTGGTGACCCCTAGAGAGGGCGAAGCCAAAAGAAAGAGGGAATAAAAGGCCAATATCAGAAATGGTCAACTACAGTTGTAATAAAATCAACACTAGCTTAGATGTTCAACACTTTTAACTGTTTGACAGCCTCTTCTGACTTGCAAACAAAGTTGGTGATGTTTTGTAAACTACTCACTAGCCTGCACAAAAGTCCATAGAAAAACTCATTGATTTTTAGATCACATCACATCAGAGTTGTTGAGTCACCGCTTCTTCCATCAGTAAGTTCAAATGTATTATTTTGTTAATTTGGTGTTAGAAATCCTTCATTCACATTAACCTAAGTGACAAAAACTTACCTAATGAGGTAACAGTAAACAGCAGCTCAGGTGTCTTCATCACTTAATTTTTGTTTGGGACTTTGGTGTAGATTAAATGGTTTGCACACCTAATTTTTTTGGTCTTAACAGGCTGTCTCATAGCAAGATAACGTGGCAAGCATTTCTGTAACATAGAATAGACTAAAACTGGTGTGGATTTTACAGGCAGCGCAGTGAGCACTGACTATACACAAGACTATATCCCTTTTATGCTGCTTAGATGTAACATTGGCTGTTTTTCATGTTCTGACCATTGGTATCACTGCTGCTCTGTTCACAATTATACCTGTTGTAAATTATAATCTGCTGGTATCAAGTCCAGAGCAGGGAGTGAAATGTAAGTGTGCACAAAATATAATACATATTTTCTCCGAAAATAATAGCATTGAATACATTGATGTTATTGAACATACCCACACCACTGAACCTGCATTCACGCCTTAAAACAGATATTTAGGGCCTCTGCAGTTGTGCGGAAATTAGGCCGGCAACACTATGACATGTGTGACTTCGGTAAGAGAATCACATGGTGTAATTAGGAAAAAGGTGGTACCAATAAACACAATTATAATTCACATTGCTCCAACACAATACAAAGCAGGACTAAGTTATTACGCCTCTTACATCCTAATCAAAGTTAGACCTTAATTATAATGTGTGAAAGAAGGAAAAAGCAAAAATTGCTTTAATGAGCAATACTCAGTGTTCTGTGAGTCAAGTAAAAGTGTACACCTAACACGTCTCCTGTGTTTAGATATGAAATTATTTGATGGAAAAAGGCACCTCTTTTTCCTTGTGTGCCCAATTTTTGCCAGATTAAGCATGATGACGGTGTGATTTAGATATGTGTAATGTAATTACTGATAAAAACTTGTCAAAAAAGTACAGAGCCCATGTCTAATTTAAAATGCCTCAGCGTTTCTTTTGAACATCCTGCTGTAGATGGTCCTTTCTGCTAAATGAAGTACATGTATTTCTCTTATTCTATTTAGGCGAGCCGAGGCAGAAAGTCACTGTTTAGCTTTTCCTCCCCATTCCGTCTCTCCTCAAGTTACTGATTAAAATCTGGAATGTTCCAGATTTAATTAACTTACAAATGCACTTTTTTTGATGCTTCCTGGCAAGGATAATAGAATTGACATTATTCTGAAGTAGAAGTGGACGCAGAGCGTCACTGCAAATCAACTCTAATGGGCTTTGACATAATGAAATTTTGGTGCTGTATGAACTGGAGATGCTGCAGCAGGTTCAAGGAACAGAGATATATTGTAGGTGTTTTCATTTGATGTTGTCTTTTTTTATATATGGACTTTCTTATTCATTCATGTGAACTCCTCACAGAAGAGCTCTTGGTTGACCTGCGATTCCAACCAGTGACCTTTATTGGTGTGAGGCTACCTAGTGACTATATGGACTCATGCTGTATATTTTTAAAGATCGCCACAAGTGTGACTTTTAACAATTGCCTTTAAAAATACATTCATATGCATATATTGATCACTTTATTAGGAACACCTCACTACAGTGTAGTGTCCTTTTGCCCCAAAAATGACCTCAGTTCTTAAAATGTCAGATCAGATGATTACTCTTCTTTTCCCTGCAAGGTTGTTTTATTTTATTTTTTATGTACATTGCTGTTAACCTGCAGAAACATGTTAGTGTTGTTGCTTGGTGTTGGAACTGTTTTGTTTCATTTGTTTAAAAGAAAATAGAGTTTTCAAATTGTCTACTGAGTTTTTTTTTTTGCTGTTGACAACATATTGCAAGAGGTCAGGGGTCCATTTACGACACAGAACTATTTATCTCGGATATATAGAGTATATACTGTTAGAACAACAAACTATCATGTTATAATGTGAAATGTATGTTGTTTTTACAATAAACTTATCATGTAATAATGAGAAACATATTTTTCAAACAAACGATCATATTATAATGTGAAACGTTTTTAGAATAAATGTATGCTATGATACTAATTTGTTTTTACTTTGCTGGTGTAGCAATAATATGCTTCCATACCCAAGTGTGTCACAGCACACTTTAAATTCTGAAACACGTCTGCAGCCCACTAACACCTTGAAACCAAACAATTTCCATGCATATTATTTCTTTAATCTACATGCAGAAAATACAATTCAATACAAGTTCAAATATACCCCAGACTCAAGGATAGAAAACAAAAATAACTCCACAATTTGTCTACAGTAATCCATCCACATGAAAACGACTCCACTGTTTTCACTAAATTTAAAAATCAACATTTTAACATTTAACTCGTGATTCAACCTTCAAATATTATATCGTATAAAAGAGGCACCAAGTAAAAAAATAGATACTCATTACATTTTAGTTTCATGTGAGTAAAATTAAGTTTTTGACCTGTATTTATTTGTGCTGATTTGATTATTGCTCAAATAATGAGAGGTGCAGGTATAAAAAAATTGTTTTTAACTTTGTACCAACTTTTCCGAACCTGCCAACTCTCAACACTAAGGTTTGGATGCCAGTGTGGCACACATTTTAACAAGTAACGATTTATTTTGACAGGAGATTGTCAAAATAAAGTGTGTGTTTCCATCCACTACTGTTATGCAAATGTGAGGCACGCATGGGTCACAGAGATAAACAGGTACTGCTCAGGCAGGTGCCATTAAATCGTGCAGCAGCAGAGGCCACAACAAGAAAACATAATTACAGAAGAACAATGTGGGTGTAATACTGTAGAAATATGGCAAATAGTTTTTTTTCCCCCCCTTCTTTTTCATGTATTAACCTGAGGAAGGAAAACATATCCTTATCACTTCACACAGACATGAGCTTTTTTGTCTGGTGCTGCCTTTTTTTCAACTTTATAGAGGAGAAAAATCTTCACCGGACATTTATGTGAAATGTCTCTTTACTCTGTCTGATATGAGGCTGCTTCCAGTGCACTTTGTCTTACTTTACTTTTATCAGTGCACAACCTTTTCCTCCTCAGCCACATGTGGATTGTTTTTCCTCAATAGTTTTTTTAATCCTCTGTGTTTCCATTTAAGATGCATGTAATCTCAGTTTTACGCACAGGTGTTCTCTCACAGCCGATGCAAACATGGAGAACAGACGACAAAAGACATTATTTTGTGAGAAAACATTTACAATTCAGCGAAACAGCGAAAGATATGATTGTTTTCTGATGGTAGAATGTTGTGTTGGAATCAAGTCTCCATTTGCTAAGTTTTTTGCAAAAAACAAAACTGCAGTGTATTACAATTGTTTCTATTTCTGTTTATCTTCTGTTTATGGAGAGTGTGTATGCAAAGCATATGATTCATACCTATACACATATTAACACTATAGAATGTATTGAATTCTTATTCTTTGGTCAGACTACTGATGAATCCATATAGCACACTTTAAGTTACGTTAAAGCACTACATTATTCACACTTTGAGTCCAGGACTTGATTCCACGTCAAATAGCAAGATTTATGAGACAAGCACAAGAAAAGAATAAGAATCGCTTCTATAAAATGGCTTAGGAATATTAAAAATGAATTATATTCAAATTTTACATTTAATGCCTGTTGAAAACAACCAAAGAGCTCTTGACCAAACTTTACTCTCTGATGTGAAAGAAAAAAAAAAAAATTCACACCAGCATAATGACCACTGACGAGAGAAACAGCGAGAGAGAGAGAGATCCAGTACTTTTTGCTTAAAATTATTCTTTTCCCCTTAAAAATGAGTACAGATGAGTTATAGAGCCAGTATAAACTTCACTTAAGGTCTCTATGCTCCAGTTAGCACAATGCTGGCATTTCAGAAAGAGACTGCAATTTGAGTTATTCCCAGACACACTGTAACACACACATATATACACACATAGAGATAAACAACATAAATCATTCTGACTCCCTGTCTATGGACTGTGAAGACATGAGGACATGATCCTTAGACAGGGTCAAAGGGGGGGGGAGGACACAGGACACAGATGAGGCATGGAGAGGGAGAGAGAGCGAGAGAAGTGGACATCTTACCAGAAATATGTATGTCTTTGACTTTCAGAAAGAAAAATTCAAAGTCTGATGTTTTCGGCAAGCATACAATAAAACACGACATGAACTTGAATTTCCATGAGCAACAGCGTGCTCATTATCATACTTCTCACAAATATGTCGCTATACAAGTGCCAGAAAATAAAATATATGAGGAAATAGTAGAATGTACAGAGTAACAAACATACAAAGGCATAGAAAAACAACAACAACAAATAAAGATGATCACAAATAGATCCACCCAAAAACCAAATAAAGAGAGAAAGCAATTATAATGACCAAATGTCCATCAGAGATTCCATTCTCAATTGTACTTTAGTTTACTTTCATTTCCATAATGAACTCCTCATTTACCTTTTCCATTTTATATGTTTAGGGGCAGTGGCTGTTACCAGAAGACTGTCATTGTTTTCTTAATTAGCTACATTTTCTTTTTTGTCACAGGGAATTGTGAAGGTATTAAATATGTGTCTGATAACAAGGATAACCATAATTCATTTTATAAAACACAAATGGGCAAGTTTGCCCGTTTTCTTCCCCATTCCCTCTCCTGTGCAGAGACACATTGTGAAAATCAAATGGAGCTACACCTCAGTAGAGGCAGAGTGTTGTGTTTCTCGGTCTCTCCTTGTGAACTGATGTATGGCACCACCTGGTCACTGTCTGGAGCCTAACTAGCAGTCTGTCCCTCCACTGGACTCGCCAAGACCTTCTGATCCTACATCTCCAAGTCCCTGAGCCCACAGCAACATGTTTGGGTGTTGAAGTACTAGAGACCTTTGGCTCTACCTGCACCTGTGGCCGAGGGGGGGGATTCCTCCGAGAGGCCATTACACAATCACAGCTGACAGAGACTGAAACAGCTCTGCCTCTGTGCTGAGTCCAACTCATAATGTGAGGGTCACTGAGGCTTAGTGTGTTGATGTGGTCGCCTAAAATCCTGCATGCTGTGCTGTCAGATGCTCATCTATACCCAATGTACCACATACTGTGTTACTGTTAGTATAGCGTGTTGTATGTGTAAGAGAATAAATAAGATAATCTAAGATAAAAAACATAAGCAATTGACCTAAAATTCACATTACTTTCAACAGGGATAAATTTAGCAATGAATGAAATTACAGCTTTAAATGATAAAGATATAAAGCTAGTAAACAGAGACTAGATTCATATAAATAAGATAGAAGATTAATTATTCATAAATGACTTAGGGAGAAAAGGAAGGAATACATAAATTGTACTTCTTCCCATTCCTTTTCGAACATGTAAACTAAGGCATTCAGCGTTTAATATTCGCCTTTTTTTCCCGCTTTTTTAATTCAGTCCGGCATAAGAGTGTTCAATTATTTCATCATAAATGTGGTTAGTACATTTCAATACTAGAAGTAAATTTAACATTAAAGTGTGTGTCGATCAAACATAATTGGATGACGTAGCATATATTTAAGGCTATGGCTGAAATATTTTTAAAGGCAATTAGTAATAATTAGGTATGTTTCCTGCACCCTTGTTCAAAAGCTGTGCCACATGTTGCTTATGTTATTACCAATTAAGCAAAAAAGATACAGTATGTAGGTTAGTTATGTTTGAACACACATCTGATTTGACCACTTGCAATCTAGAGTGTGGACAGTCTCCCTTAAAATATGTTTTTCCTGCAGTCTAGATGTAGCCTTAGATGTAGGGGAAGTGGGAGTTTCACAAAAAGATTGCAAAGAGATGAGTGACTGATTGTTTTCCCTTATATTTATGAAAACTGGGTGACAGCACATGTCTGTTTTGTGGCGAAAATGCTCAGACTCTTTGCGCATTCGACTGCATATGGGAAAAAATGTGGATAGAATGACAGCAGTCATCACAGACCAAAGAGATGGGCTACTGGGACTTTTACTCTGAGGATGTTTCTTTTCTTTTTTTAACCAGATCTAATGTTCTAGATGAAACTGTCATGCAATAATACAATACAAAAACTTAGCAGAGTTGACAACTGACATGTCAAATCCAACTCAGCATTTACATTCCATCCCAGCAACCACCAAACTTGTCAACACATCACAGGATCATGTCACGCTGCAGTAATTGTATTATTATTTTTGTTTTATTGTTTGGAAGGTGGCAGTTTCATGATGAATAAAGTGTGGGCCACTTGACTGTGCTTCTTCACCACCTGCTGAGGTCATGTGTTGATTACACAATTGGCTGCAGGGCTTGTACAGCCAACATAAAATGAACATGTTCAACTGCCGAAACAAAATGCTTTTTTTTCCTTTTGTTTTTATTACGTTCTGCGTTGTTGATTAAGGCATCGAAACTATGATGAACAAATATGGAATTATGTAGCGAACAAAGCAGAATGTTTTATTGTTAGTATCGCTTTGATGATAGTTTTGCCCACTCTTAGTCCCATTCATTGGGTAGCCACCTGGAATGGTTTTCACTTTACAGAGGTGCCATGGCAAGAGTTCTCACTCAGTCATTCTCTACTGCTTTTTCCTCCACATCAGGGTCATGGAGAGGCTGGAGCCAATCCCAGCTGATATAGGGTGATTGGCAGGGTACACCCTGGACAGATCACCTGTCCATTGCAGGATTAACACACCATTCAATCTCACACTCAGACCTACAGTATTTATTCAGCCTAATCTGCAAGGTTTTTTGGAGGGTGGGAGGAAACCGGAGAACCCAGACAGAACCTACACACATACACACACACAAACACACACACTAGGAGAACATGCAAACTCCATACACAAGTGAAGGTGGTGGTGACCTTCTTGCTGTGAAGCAACAGAACTAGCCCTTACTCCACTGTGTGGCGCAAAGAAGCCACTACTGAGGAAGAACAACAACTCAAAGAGAATTGTGTCGGCCAACAAGTACCAAACACAATTTTTAACATATATAATTTTTGAAGAGAAACTCTGCATTTTCTTTATAGTAATGTACAGTTATTAGTTCCAATAATAATTACACAGTTACAGGTAAAAATAATGCATACGTCCTGATAAAACTGTAAAATGTTAATGTACGTTTTAAGGAGTGATCTAAAAGATGACACAGATTTACAGTAGCTCCACAAGCAGGGAGTTCCAACGCTGTGACTCTCTGACCAAAACTGCCCGATTTCCTTCAGTGACCAGACAGGCTGTTGGAACAGTAAGGTGGATCCTGCCTGAGGAGCACAGGCAGTGGCTATAGGTTCATAAAGTGCAAAGAGTTCAATTATGTACAAAGGTGTAAGGCCATGTAAAATGTATGTATTAAATTCGCTTCTAAATGTGACAGGGAGCCAGTGAAGCATTGCAAGGATGGGGATGATGTGGTCATTTGTCTCTTGTGAGCTGTTAAAAGTCTAGTAGCTGAGATTTTGACTAACAGTAGATGCAAGATGGCCCTTTGACTGATCCCTAAATACATGGAACTGCAATAGCCCAGACGTTACAAGATATAAGTGTAGATAAATAATTAAAGATCAGTTCAAGAAAGGAAATATTTCATTTTGGGAATATTCCTAAGTTGAAGAAAACATAATTGTATTACTTTTGTGATTTGTCAAATATCACACCTTTAGTCAGTGATCACTTTCTGGTCAATAGATGACATCACCTTAGGTCTTAACCTTCAGAAGACCCAAGTTCATCTGTTTTCTCCTGCTGGACACTTATTTGCAGATGTTTAAGGTAATTTAATATTAATCAATAATGTTAAACAATAATGTTAATCAAGCAATCTGAGAGAATTATAGTTCTGCATCTTCTCATGTCTTTATCTGTTGCAACCCTAAACCTAAGGCACTGGTTATGCACTGTCACACTTTAAATAATTAATTTCATAATAATTTCATAAAACATAATTAATTAAGACAATATTGAACTAAGCTTTAAAAGAAAAAAATTAAATCACAATTTCTGTCAGAAAATCCGAAAATTAGCTATTTGATGTTTTCCTCAAATTGTCAAAGCCCTACACTTCAAAGTCAAAACCATAGTATTTTAAGATTTGGGGACGGAAGTAATTTCCCAGACATTCTACATACTGCATCTTTAATCAGTGTAGGAGGTTACAGCAGCCAGTATGAAGGCTGACAAGACTCAGACTTGAAGAGAGCTGTCAGCCTGCATTCATTGACCTGTTTATTGTGAATCCCTTTGGCCTAGGAATAAATCATCACAGCAGTGAGGCTGCAGTGGTCTTCTCCTTAAGTGCTTCTTTCCCTTTGTCTGCAGGTTTCTTTAGATCACATCAGCACTGCAGATAGCAGTCCAGACATATATAAAGGTCAGGCTTTTCTTTGAAACATTCTCCGGCTGACACTGGGAAGGTGAAGTTTGATTCAAAAGACCACTGGGCACCGTCAAAATGCAGAGGTTTAGTGAAGGAAAATGGTACATATGCATGCGTGTGTGATGTTTGAGTGCGTGTGCTTATTAAAGTCTCTCGTCTCTGTGAGCCCTGAAGGTTGGCCCACACTTCACTGTCATTTCTCATCCTAATGGTTCCTGCCACATCCTCCTGCCAACACCCTACTGGAGAACAACCAAGAGCCAGGAGGAGAAAAGAAAACATGACAGACGTTCAGTTTGTCTCTTCCTCTTTCTCTTACAACAAAAGACTTTCTGTGCTTTAAAGACAAGTAACAAAGAAACTATTTTTTAATTTTGTTTAGATGTATATACAGTACATACTGTACATGTATTTACATTAAATCCAATTCTCATTTTTATTGAACCTGTGGATTCTGACTTGGAAATCAAGTTTAAAATCAATATCCTTAACTGCACACCTTATAAAAATTGGAAGCCAGTACATCTGAAAAGCTTTAATATTAAAAGCTTATATGGCCATCAGGGGATTATGCTATTGGTTTGTAGGGAAGTCCATGGGAAAATGAGCCTTCTTCTCACTTGATTTATAGAATCAGTTAATATTTTCCTGATGAGTTCATGGCCTCAATCACTTGTTTCAAGTCATCTTCAATACAACATGATATCCATTTTGTAATTATGGTCCCATTTAGATTCAAATGGATGTGTCCAACATCATATTATAAAATATCACAAATTCATTATTAACCGTTTTATCCTCCACGTGAGGGTCACAGGGGCTGCTGGAGCCAATCGTAGCTGACACAGGGCAAAAAGCAGTCTACATCCTAGACAGGTGGCCAGTCAATAACTGGGCAAACATACAGAGATGAGCAACCATTCACTCTCCCATTTACACCTATCCTCAATTTAGTGTCCATTTAACCTCTGCATGTTTTTGGACTGTGAGAGGAAACTACAGGGGTTGGACAATGAAACTGAAACGCTTGGTTTTTAGACCACAATAATTCATTAGTATGGTGTTTGGCTATAGCAGCCCGGCCATGTATATTGACCCTGTGGAGCTCCCAACGGACAGTTTTGGTGGAAACAGGAGAGCTGAGGTGCACATTTAATTCTGCGGTGAGTTGGGCAGCTGTGGTTTTATGTTTTTTGGATAAAATCCGGGTTAGCACCCGGACATCCCTTTCAGACAGCTTCCTCTTGCGTCCACAGTTACTCCTTTTGGATGTGATTTGTCCGTCTTGGTGGTATGCTGACATTCTGGGTACCGGGGCTCTTGATACATCACAAACACTTGCTGTCTTGGTCACAGATGCACCAGCAAGACATGCACCAACAATTTGTCCTCTTTTGAACTCTGATATGTCACCCATAATGTTGTGTGCATTGCAATATTTTAGGCAAAACTGTGCTATTACTCAGCTAATTGAACCTTCACACTCTGCTCTTACTGGTGCAATGTGCAATCAATGAAGATTGACCACCAGGCTGGTCAAATTTAGCCATGAAACCTCCAACACTAAATTGGCCAGTGTTTCAGTTTCATTGTCCAACCCCTGTAGAGTATGCAGAGAAACCCCCCCCCCACACACACACACACACTTCATCTTTCCATCTTTCAAGGTTGTGAAACAGTGTTAACTACTATTCTGTGCTATAGTACATTCACCAGTGGGCCATAACCTCTAAATTTGCCACCATTTCCAATGTCATAGTTGACCACATATATACACACACTTGCATGTACACTAGAGTATGGCTACCCAACCTCAGCCTGTCAAGCCCCATGGTTGAGCCAAATTCAGACAAAGATCCATAAAGGACTGTCAAGCTTGGGTCAGGTTCTATCACTTCAACTGACATAAAATATTTTTTAAGTTCTTTTAATAAATTATGACAGACGCTACTGAAGCAATCCACAGTGGATGCTCTTCCACAACAACTCAAAAAAAATAAAAATAAAAAACTACAAAGGACGAATTATGAAAATAGTTATGCTATTAAGTTTAGTTAAAATAGAACTACTTATCAATGCTGGTGACGACTTGTGTTTTTCTGTATGTCCGTGTGTGTTCATGGAGCTAGTAGTTGCTTCATCCTGGACATAACAATAACTTTTGTTGTTTGCCGCAACCATAAATAAAGGCCACCCTGTGTACTTCTAAAAGAGAAAACAAGACGAAAACATCTATTAATCCAAACCATGGTATATTATAGACAGACGTGACCACAGAGGAATTTTATCAAAACATATATGTATGTACATATAAGAAAAAAACAGTAGAGAATGATTAAAAAAAATGGTTATTACTGGCTGCCCACTGTCTTATAAATCGAAGTGGAAAAACAAAGTAAAGCTGAATCATGTGACTTAAATGTCCAAAGAACCTTTGGTGCCAATGTGGGGAAGAAAAATATGTGGGTTTGACCAGGAGACTAATCTTTGCAAAATATTAAACAAAGAACGATTTTCATTCATCTCAAGTTTGGCTGTCACTTTTAATGATGTCATCTCTTTGTGTCCTAATCTGCTTTGTAATTAATGCCACCAACAGTTGATTGAGCACAGACTAATTAACATAATGCAGACAGTAAGACAGTGTTTCCCTTTTTGTACTTGTTCAATATTTGGATGAGAAGCCAACCAATGATGTAATAATGAATGACGCCAGGCAAACAGTCCCTAGATCACTTTCTTCTGCAGGAAATATCTCCTGCCACCATTTTCAGACAAAAAAATAACAACGAACAGTATTGAATCATGAGGCTATATGCAAATATAAACAGTGTACCACAGGAGGTTTCAAATTTAATAAAAAATCAAATAAAAAGTAATACGTTTTCAGCTTTGGTGAGTGATGCAGAAAAACTCAAGTCGGTCTCCAGGATCATATGTTGCACACGAAACTTTCTGCAAACAACAGAAACGTGAGCTTTGAGCTTCAGTTAGTTTGGTCCCAATTTTGGTCCCAATTTGGAACCATGACCAATTTTCAATTTTATCATGACTACACTTACAGTTTCACTTTCATGATAAATATCTTCGGTATAATAGCCTACTTACAAGCCACAATGAAAGTATTCTGTGTGTTATTATGTTGTTAATATATCTATGTCAATGATATGGATCACAGTCATGAATCTTGTCTCCTGTCTGAGCCTCTGTCAGACCAGATAAACTGCGTTTTTCTTCACTTTATTTCTGTATTCCCATTAAAACCTTCAAGCCTATTTGTGATTTACATCATACCTGATGTGACACAATCATAAAATTACATCGACTCTTTCTGCTTCTCTGCTCTTTTTGCTCTCTGCAGTCTCACTCTTGCTGTAGAGGCAACAGTTCTGTGTAGATAGACTGGGCAGAGGGCGCCTCAGAGCCAGGAATTTTTAAACTGAAAGGTTGTGGGTTTGATTCCTGGCTCCACTTGTCTACAGCTACACCAGCAGTGTGAGACTGTGCTTGATAGAAAAGGTGCTGCATGTAGATGTACTGTATAAATGGGCGAATGGCAAAAGTTTGAAGTGGTCATCAAGACAGTGTTAGGAACCCCATACAGAAGCTGCTGAATGCAACAATTCAATTCAATTCAATTCAATTTTATTTGTATAGCGCCAAATCACAACATACATTATCTCAAGGCACTGTACATAATAAGGCCAAAACCTTTACAATATTACAGAGAGAAAAGAAACCCAACAGTTCACACAATGAGCAAGCACTAGGCATCAGTGGAGAGAAAAAACTCCCTTTTAACAGGAAGAAATCTCTGACAGAACCAGACTCAGAGATGTGCGGCCATCTGCCTCGACCGGTTGGGGTGAGAGGAAAATGGGGGACAGAGGAGAGGTG
>JAFBJR010000099.1:3194680-3233493 GCA_016785285.1 Brachirus orientalis | reverse complement strand
TTCTCTTATTGATGTTATTTTGTTCTCAAAGAAATTCATGAAGTGGTCACTGCTCAGTGTTAAGGGAATAGACGGCTCAGTAGAGCGGTGACTCTATTGAGCCACCAAACTATACAAATGGATTTTTTTTGTCATCCTTCAAATGAGGTCAAGATGGACACTGGAGCCAATCCCAGCTGACATCAGTACCAGGTCACCAGTTCATCACAGGTCTAACATATAGACACAAACAACCATTCACTCTCACGTTCACACCTGTCCAGTTAACCTCTGCATGCTTTTGGACTGTGGGAGGAAACTGGAGAACTTGGGAAAACCCAAGCACCCATGTCAGAACATTCAAACTCTATTTAGAAAGGACCTCGAACTGTGTTGCAAACCCAGGTCTTGCTGTTGCAAGTGACAATACTAGCCAACTACTCTGCCGAGTGATCCATGACAACAAGTCAGCAGTGGAAAGGTTTAGCAAGTCGTGTTGCGTGGAATTGTATTTATCTGTTTAACGGAAGTTGCCAAACAGCATGACTGTCCCTTGGAGTGTATGCACTACCATGAGTCATGTGACGGTACGTGACAAATACAATCATTATATATTGTGAGTAAAAACACACTGGTAGGATGCTACCATGTGTGTGTCAAACTGTGATTTGCTGAATAATGGAAATCACACAGCCAAAATATAACATATGATTCTTTACCAAAGTACAAATGCAACATTTGCCCCGGTTTGCAGAAAAAATTACAAAGCAACATGTTTCTGGGAGATGTTATCCAATTGAGTCTCGCTTATAATTGTGGCAACAATTACCAGCGAGAGATAATTTCTGAAAGAATTCAATTAGCTGTCATCATCCACTGTGACATAAACTGCACACTTCTGAAACTTAAATCCTTCTTTTTGATAGTCACCGCTGAATGTTGAGGGGATTGTGAAGGGGAAAAAAAGCTTCCTCAGCAGGAGGTGTCATTTTTTTCACTGCATCCATCTTTCATTTTCTGCTGTTAGAGGAGACAGTTTTGCATTTTGCGTTTAACATTCATGTGTCACTTTTCTGCATGCAACTGTGATTCCTGTCTCCTGAAATTAGTTTTGGCAAAAATGATGAATCGGTCACATCTCAGTCAGGAGTTATGGTATTCTCTCCTCCTCCTCCTCTGCAGTAGTATCAAATAATTTGTGGTTTCAGCTCTTGAGTAGGACTTTTACATATAACTCTTGCTTTGTGTGACCCTGTTTTTTCTACTGCTGCAATCATTTTTGGTTTCTCAATGTGTCAGTTGACTGCCTAAAATGTCAAATGCAAATGCAGCTGCTTAAGTATTTGGACTCATCCTCCTGTCTGTTTTTCTATCCTCCCTTTATTTTATCTGTCACACACACACACATACACACACAGTACCTGTTAGTCCCATGGGATGTACCACTCTGGTGTCACTCTCTTCCATCACCTCTCCTGGGCTCCATATGTCACCATCACTCTCTGCAGCACAAAGACAACTCATCATTGTGTGTCACACACATTTTGAGCTGCTGCCAGGAGAATCTGCCACATAAGTTACTATTCTGAGCATGTACAGCTAGCTAACATCTTCATAGATTATTAACCCCAAGCACGCTCATCTGTTCTCTAGCCTGACTGAGTAAAAGCTTGTCTTTACTGCAGTTGTATGATTCCTGATTATTTTTGCAAAATATGCATGGAAATGTCTTGTTTTACATTTACAGTACATAGATGTGTGAAAGTAGTAAGCAAGTCTGCCTACTACTTTCCACACATTAGGAGTGTCTGTTTTTCCAATTTGTTTATGTGTACAAAGAACATCTCTACATGATATTTTCCTTAACCCGCATCGGTGATAGAACATTTTCGGGGACATTAAAATATGTTGCTTGGTTAATAACTGCAAGACTTCAAACTCATGCAGTAAACTTGATATGGGGCTAGGAAATTGTAGTAAAGTCAAATTGAATACCCAGACAATGCAGTTGGGAGTCAAATCACTATTGCACATGTAATGCTGCATTCCATTTACCACTTTCCAGTTGAGATGTTGGAAATGCAAATGTATCTCAGCTTATTCTTTGTTAGCAATACCAGTCGATAACAATGACTGGTGTTTTGCGCAAATAACAGTAAAAGTAGCAGTCTTCGTATGGTGGCAACCATCTTGGAATCCTAACTCGGTTCACGGGAGGTTGCTCTGAGTTGTTTCCGAGTTGGAAATACAGGTTTTCCATGACCCTAGAAATTCCAGCATCAATCTGGCTTTGGCAATTTGCACGTGCTGTATAGTTACCACTACTTGGTTTTGACCTGGAAGTAACAGAAGAAGTGCATATAAGAAGTGCACATAGGAGGATGACAAGTGTAAGAAGAACATCCAAAATCCAGACTGGCACATTTTTTTTTTTTTTGCACTGACAAGGATACAAAGTTTATGCTCTAACAGCTCATTTCTTAGTATGGGGTCAACTTGCTACCAACTAGCCGCCAGCTACTGGAAACTGCCTGATACAAACAAGCTGGAAGGGGACATATCGCAACCTAGCAGAGTGGAGGAGGACACACATTATTCTATAAATTCCATGCTAGGGTTTATATACCAGGACAGGGACAGTAGTCCAATTGCACTTGACTAAAATGTGCATGGTAATGTGCTGATATACAGTACTCTATGTGGGCCACTTTACTGTTCTGTGAGTAAATTTTAATACTACATTGTGGTATATATGGTATTTTGGGATGAATTTCAAGATGAAGCAGAACAATTTACCGTGGCAATCAGAGCAGTCCAAATGTGATGCTGCTCCAGCAGCCATACACTATAGGCACAGATGCAAATGAATAAATAATGCACAATGCAATTGACATACTTTTATAAGTACTGTTTACAGACTGTATATAATGAATAATATGCATTTCACACACAATATACTTATTATATATATTGTATTATATGTTTTTAAACTAATAAACCAACTGTCCAGTGTAGCCTACTGTGTATGTCCAAGCACATGCACAATTTTCCTTTGAAAATGTAGGGTCATTAACCTGTCTATTTACCTCACTTATCCGTGGTGTTGTGTTGTGGAGAAAAGCAGCTTCACAATCGTTGATGTGCCAGGTTTGTTCCAGTCCCTGAGGGGCAGCTGTGAGTACTAATGTGGCTTTCCTCCTCACCTGCTGTGGGTGCAGGCATCAGTGAACACCATCCACAGTTCAAGTTTGAGTTGGCTTATGTTGCACCCTCCCATACTTTTCAGATTTTTGTTTGTGTGTTTAACAACAGAGAGTGATCAGAGAGTAATGTTTTCTCAGCTGTATTCCGATCAGGTCTGACTGTTGGTGAGTTCGTTTTTATTGCTTGTCTTTCAAATTATTTATAGACGCTTTGTACTAAGTTTCTCTTGGTCTTAATCCTTTCTTTGCTGGAAGAGAACCATATTTTGTTATTTTGACTGAAAGGAGCTTTTGTGGTCAAGTGCAGTGTTAGCATGCGTGCCTTGCTCTAACACATTTGCACAATTAATAATAACCTGCTAGACACAGGACCATCCTTGTAGTGTTATAAAGCCTATATAGTGGCTTCTTTCTCAAAAGGCATCATTCCCTGTGTTTCTATTTTAAGCAGAACTACATTCCTGGAGGCGTTACTGCAGAAATGATTATGGGTAGAACTTCTGGTGGCGGAAGCTTCAGGATTGTGTTGTTCCTGCAACCCATGAGCACCCTGTAATATGTAAATCACATGATGTTGAAACTAAAACCCAGGTTTGGTGATGTGGGACACTTGATTCTTTGTCTGCCTTTAAGTAAATACGTTTGTGTTCAATTTATCACTTTTAGTATTACTTTAACACTGCAAAATAATTTGTTGAAGACAGAGGAATGACCACATTACCCCTTTTGAGGTAAATCGAGTTCATGTTTCCACATGTTAAATTTCACAATCACTTTCAATGATTAGTGTCAATGATACATGGATCAAAAATATAATTGAAATACTGAAATATTATTACATATTTAAATATGAAATAATATCATTATTCAATTATGTAAGCATTTGGTTAAAAATGTATTTGGATCATTTGTCAAAATCCAAAACAATTGAAATCCATCTTGCATGAAAATATGACAGCCCAGCATCCAAACTAAACCATATATAAATATATATACAAACAGTATTGTCAGTGACATAAACTCTGTACTGCATATAATGTTCAGCTGTAGTATACTGTACATTCACATTCACTGATCCAGTACTGAGCAGGAGTGATTCAGTCCACTCTCCTCCAGAGAAACAAGTGCTTATCTCAGAACACAGACTCGAGCAGCAGTGTCCCTCTTCAAATGTTTCCTTCCTAATGCACCATGAAGATGAATCTGCAGCAGCCCATGTGAGGTGAAACCTAATGATCAAGCAACTGTGGTCACCCACTGGCTTGGTAATGGTGTGGAACTTTTTGTTTTATTTCCTCACATAAGGGACTGTATATCAAATGTAGGCCGTGCAAATGGGGAGCTACACCATGAATATCTGAAAATGGCTTCCATGGAAATGTGGCAGATAGATAAAAGGCCATGATGCAAGGGAGAAGTAAAAAAAAAAAAGTAGTTTTGCTTTTTTATTAAAAACTCTAAAATTCTCTTAAATCTGCAGTCTGCATTAAACATAAACCCTAAACATCCACCATTATTTCCTCACTTTTATCTGACAGCTTGTGTGTGTGTGTGTGCACCTGGAATTTCTTATGTTGTGGGGACCTAAATCAGTTTGCATTGTCACATTATAGGGACTTGTCTTCCTTATGAGGAAACAAATCAAGTCTCCATCATGTAAATGACTACATTTTAAGGAAAATATAAAGGTAAACATTTTAAGGTAAAGACATGTTTTAAAGTTAGGCTGAGGTTAGAGTGAGGGCACTAGTAATTATGGTTAAGATTAGTGTAAGTCTCCATGAAAATAATATAACTCAATACAATGTCCTCTGGAGTCATGGAAACCACTGGAGTGTGTGTGCGTACCTGGTATTCTATATGTTGTAGGTACCTAAATCTGTCAGATTTGATATTATGGGGACATGTCTTCCTTATGGGGACAAAAAGCATTTCCCCATAGTTTAATTACCTAAAGTCAGGATGAGGTTAGGCCAGTAGTACAGGTAATTATGGTTAAGGTTAGAGTCTTCAGGAAAAGAATGTAAGACAATGCAATGTCCTCCTGAAGCCACGGAAACCAGACAGTGTGTGTGTATGTGTGTGTTTGAGTTCAGCCAGGTGTGTCCACAGTTCTGTACTGCATCTCAAAGTACTCAGAAATGGACATTTTCCCCTGACAGCCACATCTGTCGTCAGACTCCCACAAATGACACCGTCCTCTATCACCAACTGTTTTCTCTCCACTAACAGTTAAAGCCTCATTGAAAGCCATTTACCACCGTGTTCTTAATTGTGGCTAATAATGCACTCCCTAGTCTTGGTATCTGTTCTTCAAGCACCATTAATATAAAATGGGGACATTGAGCACCATTAATATAAAATGGGGACATTGAGGAAGAAAGGATGGAAGACTAACGACTTTTGCAGTACAGTGAAGACTTGCTTCTCTATAGCTGGAGGTCAGTGTATTTATGGGCTGAACCAAAAAATCTACAGATGCAATTAAAATTATTCAACCCCCACTGCTTGGTAAAATGTACAAACTAGCACCTGTTTGCTAAAAACAAATCAAACAAACAATTTAACTAGCAACATGTAAAAAATTCAGCTGGTGTTATATGTAAAACACAGCTTAAAAATCTTTACGCCTTGTTGGAGGTCTGCACTCTCTGGGTCTTCTTGTTAATGAAATGAAGTAAAACATCTTTAAGTAAGATTTCTATGCAAATTAAAAGCACATTTCTCTCCAATATAGTTCTCTGCCACAAAAAGAGCAAAAGAAAGTTTACAGGAATCCAGCAAACACCAGTGTAATACTAAGGATCCTCACCTGCCAGGTGTAAGGATTATCTTCGCATTATTTCAAACTGGAAACTGTGCTTTGGTTTCTGACAAGACATATTTTGGAAAACATCTGCCAAAATTTTCTATAAACGTTTCTGCCAATACTCTGTGTACATGGATGTGTTGACTGGGTGTTTTTGCCTTGCAACACATAGTGAACTTTTGGACCAAAGTACCCAATCTTTATTGCTCACTGTTAATTGGACAATAATTGACCCCAGCCAACCCATCTTCAGTGTATACTTCTTATCCAAGCCTGGATACATGGGAGGGTTGCCTCCCGGAGGACGTGTAAAAATCTCTGCCAAATCAAATATGTGGCCAATAAGGCTTTCATGTTATAGATCACAACACCCCTTTTGACTTGGCATGCTTTAGACTGCACTTAAAGGTTTTTTTTTGTGTTGTCATGTGGATGAATGTGTTTTTGAGGGGGTTAGCATTCATAGAATTTTTTTTTTTTTTTAAATCTCCATGTTGACACTGACAAGCCTATTACAGATTACAGCTAAAAGGTGAACTATGAAAATCGTACATAAAAATGAACATTGGACAGATGTAATGAATGGGTGTAATATAAATGAATGTTGAAACAAACACAAGATGGATGAGTGGTAGGGTGAGAGTCATCTTTCAACTTGAGGGTCAATAGTTCAGTTCCCAGCTCTGCTAGTCTACATGCCGGTGTATCCGTGGGCAAGACACTTAACCCTACCCGTTTTGCAGGCATCCTATGAATGTGTGATAGAAAATGCACTGTATGATTGTATGAGTGATTGGTTGAAGGGTAAAACTGTAGTGTAAAGCAACTTTAAGTGGTCATAGAGACTAGAAAAGCGTTATACGCTGTAAATACAGACCATGTACCATTTACACTAACCACACTTATTGACATAAACATAAAGTGGACAACTATATTCAGAACAGCTGTAGACTCTACATTTGCAGAATGAAATAAAGAATCTTGCCCACGACTGACATCATGGCCAAACATTTCATAAAGCAGCACCTGTGGTGGTGACATGGTACTGGTAGACGTGTCTTTGAGTGCAGCTGCAGCAGCGTGTGTGTGTGAGGAGAAAGGAAATGGCCATGGATTGTTGGTTTTGGCTGAGTTCTTTCATACAGCACGACCAAATATGAGTCCATTACAAAGCTGCCTGGCACCTCATTGTTTGTGCTGCTTCTAATGGTTTTAGCTGATGTATGCATCTCACTCTCCAAAGCAAACATAGCATTTTAATGAGGCTGGTGACAGTTGACTGGGTTACTGCAAAGACTTTGATGTTTGCCTTTAAACATGCCTGGCAACTGTGTCAAAACACAAGCTGTCTCAGACTCCTCATGCCATGCTTGACGTGACTGTGAGAAAGCGGAGGCTGATTCAGCTTCATTTATTTTTTTTACCGTTTGTCTTGACGCCCACTCAAAAAAAAAAACAAAAAAAACGAACGTTCTCCAGTCAAATTAAAATGAGCATGATACTACACCATTACAAAAGACGTGTCCCAAACCTAAGCCAGTCTGAATACTAATCACTTATCCATGACTTTAACTGAATACTGGAGCGTTGGAAGTACATAGCATTGTTTGAGTATGTCTTTTTTCATGTGTTGCTCAGAGAACAACATGTCTACTGTATACTTGTCGGTCAGCTTCTGTGAATTATTCCTGATGTAGGCAATGACGGGAAAAGGCTGCATTTCTTCTTGTCATGTCAATTAAGGAAAAGAAAATGGACTGTAAGAAAATAAGTCAGGTGGGCAGGAGTGATAAACAAACAACTAAATAATAAGCGGCACTGTACCATGAGTGTTTGCGGCCTCAATAGAAATTACAATTTACACCAAATTGTCTCAGATAAATACAATAATGTACATATGTTTTCAACTAAGCAAGTACCCGCTCATTTGTGACCAACTTATGTGTTGAGTTTCATATTTTGGTTTTTTAAACCAGAAATAATAACAGCAGTAGCAGGGGTGGAGCCCGACTGAGCGCTTATCCACTGGATGTCCACTAGGGGTGGGAATCACCGGAGACGTAACAATTTGTAATTATCACGTTCCTTTGCCACAGTCCAATGTTACTGCAAAAAAACTATTTTGATATACAAACCCCAATTCCAGTGAAGTTGGGATATTGTGTAAAACATGAATAAAACAGAATACAATGATTTGCAAATCCTTTTCGACCTATATTCAATTGAATACAGTTGAAAAACAAGATATTTCATGTTCATGTTTTTTGAAAATATTCACTCATTCTTAATTTGATGCCTGCAGCACATTCCAAAAAAGCTGGGAGAGGGGCAACAAAAGACTGGAAAAGTTGAGGAATGCTCAAAGAACACCTGAATGTCATGATTAGGTATAAAAGGAGCAAAAGTCTCAGTCGTTTAGAACCAACAACTGCATAAGCAAATATACCAATAGTTTAAGAACAACATTTCTCAAAGTACAGTTGCAAGGAATTTGAGATTATTCCATTATCTTCAGTCCATAATATCATCAGAAGATTCAGATAATCCAGCAGAATCTCAGCATCTAAGTGGCAAGGCTGAATGCCCATGACCTTCGATCCCTCAGGTGGCACTGCATTAAAAACTGACATCATCGTGTAAATGTGGACTCAGGAACACTTCGGGAAACCACTGTCAGCTACCACAGTTCGTCCCTACATCTACAAATGCAAGTTAAATCTCTACCATGCAAAAGCAAAAGCCGTATGTCAACAACACACACAATTACTGGTCCTGAGCTCATCTGAGATGGAGTGACGTGAAGTGGAAAAGTGTGCTGTGGCCTAGGGTTTTCTGTTCCCAAATGCCAATTGCGTATTGTTAAAAGGAAAAAGGTGATGTCACACAGTGGTAAACATGTTAGGCATCAAATTTAAAAAATAGTTAATTTGCCAAACAAAAAAACAAAGTTTATCTGTTTCAACATTAAATATCTTGTCTTTGATGTATGCAATCTTTGCATTCTGTTTATATTCATGTTTTACACAATGTCCCAACTTCATTGGAATTGGGGTTTCTACTTGTGTACACTGTAAAACAGCACACATTAAAAAAATAAGTAAGTTTAAATGAGATAATTAAATTGGATTTTACTACAAACTTAATTTAACCAAGTTCCTTTAACGATAAATACTTGAACGACTTTAATCTGCTATTTTGTATGCTCAAATTATGTTAATCAACTTTTTCAAGGCAATCAGTTTCCTCAAACGTTTTAAGCTGAAAGAATGAATCAGATTTTCCACTTTATTACCTTTTCCAACTGTAAATTTTATTTAATGTCTTTTGCTCCATTGATTGTCTGACAATGTACTCAATATAACCATGCACATGTTCTGTTATACATTATAGAAAAGTATAACACATGTTCTAAATGTTATTTTTTTAAGTAAAGATTTTATTTATTTATTTTTCTGAATCAGTAGCTACTGGAAGTGTAGATTTTATTCACCTCTCAGAGAGGCTTCTTCAGGCAAAAGTGATGATTCTAATACTATTTTGCACCGACTACATGGCCTTCACACTTTATTATTATTTAATTATTATCTGATCAGATCATATTTTTTTCTTTTACTAAGCAGTCTAAATGTATTCTCAGTCTAAATGTATTTCTACTCAGTCTAAATGTATTTCTACAAAACATATTGTACATTTAATAGATCCCTTCTTCATCATTATCATCCCTTCATCAGAATCACATCAAATCTATATTGGGGAAGTCGTGGGGAAGCTCCAAGATGGTAGGACGTCAGTGTCTCTCCGTGTTTGTCCCAGTTCTGTCTGAATAATTGTGCTTTTTAATGAGAATACTTGGTTTTAAATCAGCATACGCTCAGTGATCATTGTGACAGGGACACACAGGAGTGCAGTTTTAGCTTCTTTCTGCTGCATATGTGAGAATACAACACACCCTCCATTCAGTTATATTGCAACGTGAAACGTGAATTGTTTCACCAGCCAGATACCGGCTTCAAGAAAGTGTTATTTTAGATGTTCATCATGGCAGAACCAGCGAAAAAGCAGCAGAGATAGCTTCTCAGAGGAACTGAATAATGACAGCAATAATCGATTAATAATAGAATAATTTTATAATCAATTAATCAGGTAAAATTGAATTTTTTTTTTGGGGTTTCTTTGCTTCATATAACAAAGCAAATATTCAGACTGAATATTTTAGGTTTGCCAACAAAAGATATTAAAACCTTAATTTTTGGGTTTTGAGAAACACCGCTCAACATTTTGTGGCGCAAACGATTACTCAATTAAATAAAAAAAGAATTCACAGATGAATGGATTATGAAATTTTGTTAGTTGTGTAATGATTTGATTTAATCATAAAAAGGCTAAATGGACCAATAGGCGGAAGCGGAAGTAAAAAGGAAGGACACGATTTAGGATCTGGAACGCTGGTGCAAAACAAACAAAAGAGAGGAACGACTTAGGCCGACCTCCTGAAACACAAAGCACAACACTACCCCAGGAAACACGAGAAAATTACAAAATAAAACAGGAACTAAAGTAGGAGAGGAGAGGCAACTCAAGCCAGACGTGGAACATGACAAGTTGCAGCCCTAAAGACATTTATTGTGAAATATTTGCAAGCAACAGCACTGTGATACTTGGCTCTTTACCAAAAAGTGCTGGTATTTATTTAGTTTATTATTTAGTGCTGGTATTTATATAGTTGTAGTCAAAGCAGGACTCAAGGACATTACAAAGGTGTATAGTGTAAGGACTCATACATGCCCTCGTCTTATTTCCCAGTATCACATCCAGCAGTGGAGGAAGTTTCTTTGTTTAACCTTCACTCCACCTGACACATAATCTAGCCCAAGTGTTCTCTCTATAACATACAATAACCTTGCTTCTCTTTGTGTAAAACCTTGAACAAATCACTTATGAGACGACAGTTAAGAAACAGGAAAAGGGAAACTGAAACATAACTACTCTGTTTTGTTTACACCTTAAGGATATCATGTGTGAGGCCCCTTGTTTGTATTTTCTTCAGTAAGAGGCAATTGTTTCTACATCCTATTCATAGTTCAAATGTTTGACAAAATGTGAACAGTTTGTGTACAGAAAATTGTACTTTTCAAAACATCTGAACTTCTGGGTTTTTCCTCACAAACACGGATGACAAAACAATTATAATAAAGGCCTCTGAGCATCAGCAATGCAAATGATTGGCATGAAATTGCTAATACTTCAGTGCTGGATTTCAATGCACCCTCACCAGGTCTATTATGCACCACATTTAAGCAAATAGATTAAGGACCGGGACAGGAGAGTCTGCTTGATTTAAGAGCTTTAACTTTACCACTTCACTGTTTTCAGGATTGATTTTAGAATAATCTGTCAGACAGTTGGAATTGGGTGTTTTGCTTAATTGAATATTTGTATCATCACATGGTCACCAGCATCCATGCTTATTGGCTAGATGTCTACCAAAAATTGCTAAACTACTGCTTTAAACATTAATTAACGGAAACATTAATGAAAACACAACTATGATGAAAAACAAGGATGCGCAGGTTTTGCCACACAAAAAGAAGGTCACCAGTTGAAATCCTGGTTCGACCAGGGCCTTTCCCTGTGAGTTTACATGATGTCTGCATGTGTGCAAATGAGTTCTCTTCATACATACTCATACATACTTTGCATGACAATCTAAAGTCAGGCATGTTAAGGTTATGTGTTAACCTTAACAGGCCTAGGGTAAACCTGATCACAATAAGAGTGTGGAGACTCCTTTTTCCCAATTCCCAACAAACTAACATTAACACTCACTCTCACTCACTCATTTTCTACCGCTTTATCCACTAAGGGTTGCGGGGGTGCTGGTGCCTATCTCCAGCTAACATAGGGCGAGAGGCAGGGTTACTATTAACACATTAAAACCATTTTAAAGGTACAACATATCTGCTGGCGGTCTGTCTGAGAGTGGTTCAAAGGAAGCCTCCCTGCAGCTGCGATGATCAGGCCTCTTATAATGGAACCTCCTGTGCAGGACCAATCAGCTCTCAGGATCCACCTACACATTCACACACACACACACACACACACACACACACACACACACACACACACACACACACACACGTCCTTCAATCAAACATGCACACCTGCAACCCATCTCACACGCAGACTCATACATACAGGGAAAAAGGAACACATGACCCTGGGGTCGTAACAGTTAAGGTTATAATTCATTATTATGTAAAATGTATTATAACCATAGAGCACTACTACTGTAGATAAAAGTCAAGTTGTTTGGAGTTGTTTGTCCTGTGTCATGTTGTCCGGCTGTCCAATGTCAACTATGTGGGATTGTCTCCAGCTCCCTCTTTACCCTCTCAACATGAGAGAATGAATGAATGAATGAATGGCCCAGTCTCACAGACTTACACACTTTGAGACATGTTCACAGTCAGACAGTGAGGGCTTAGAGCTGTCCCACTGTGAAATCATCAAGCGAGTAAAGGACTCTCAAATGACCCTTTTTGAGCACTTTATGGCTTCTTTCCTTAAGCTGGCATTTCTCGCAGACATTTTCTAAGGGAATTACCCAGTAATTCATAGATAGATAACAACCTATGATGAAAATGTAAAAAAAAAAAAAAAAAAAAGAGTCATAGAAAGAGTGACAATCCTTGATGATTTAATTTTAAGAGAAAGGTTATGTTATGTGGAGTGCCATTTGTATCAAAATTAAAATTAATACATCAGACTGACATATCTTATTAATAATTTAATTATGAACTTCTTACTTCACTATTATTCACTAACATACGCATCCATTATTATGAAATAATTCCCTTTATTGTGAAACACATATCCACTGTTATGAAATATGTATCCATTATTATAAAATGATTAC
Organism: Brachirus orientalis; assembly: GCA_016785285.1. Taxonomy (NCBI): domain Eukaryota; kingdom Metazoa; phylum Chordata; class Actinopteri; order Pleuronectiformes; family Soleidae; genus Brachirus; species Brachirus orientalis. Next base: position 3,220,586 of record JAFBJR010000099.1, on the reverse strand, counting down.
ATTATTACCACCAAGGAGGTTGTGTTCTCGCCAGTGTTGGTTTGTCTGCCTGTTAGCAAAATATCTCAACATTTATGGATGGATTTTGATGAAATTTTCAGGAAAGGTGTGCAATGGGACAAGGAACACATGGTTCAAAGTCCAGGAAGATTTTGAAGGTTTTGAATTTATCATTGCTTGGCGAAGGTCTGCGCTTTCTGAGTGTTTCTACTTAGGAAAGTAGTTTCTACTTAGTCTTTCTTATTTTCTACAATAATAAAAAAAAAAAAATTTTTTTTTTTTTTTTTTTGCATAACAGCCAATTTAAGAATGGCTTTTTTCGAAATGGCTTTTTATTTCAAAATAATGAGATTCTGCAAAACAATAATCCTTTGCTAGTGGGCTGGACCAGGGGGTTGAACCTCAACACTTATTGGCTAATCCTCTTCTACGCTAAGCTTTGAAACACAGGAGAAGTAATGGCAGGGGAGGAAAAATCCTATCAATATATTATTGTGCATTTATGGAGTGTAGGTATTTGTCAACATAGAGTGTAGTTTAAAAATTGGCTCAGAAATGTTCAGAGATGTGGCATCCTGTTACAAGAGTGTATGGCTGCAAACAGGAGGCTCTCGTCACATAACCTCATGACACACGATGCTGCTTATCTTGTGTATATGGTATGCCAGCACATATCCACACTACATGATAGCATGCAATTTTCATGTGAAGTGCGAAGAGAATACTGGACACAAACAAAAAATAAGACTTGTCAATAGTGTAAAAATGTATTGTTCAATATGAGATGAATGCTCCAGGAACTGAATGCTCCAAGAAGGAATATGAAGGGGTGTCTTAAAAGACTCAGCATTGAATGTCAGTTTAAATGTCTGTTCTATTCAGAGCACCTTCATCATCACCTCTCATATGTTGTTCAGTATCCAGCAAACACTGAAGCTGTTCCCCATTTTTTTTCCATGTCACCATGAAACACACGCTCACATGAAAGTGAACCAAAAAAAAAACTTTATTGGAAATGATTTGCAACAAACGCACCCGCGATTCAATCTTGGATCCATTCATTCGACTCCACTTTTTGGGCGTCGATTTACTACGCTGCATAAATTACACCTCCGAGTCTCTAAGGACACTTACTGTTCTGTTGCTCATGCCTGAATAAATGAGCAGCCAGCCACACAAATGAATCACATAATTATTCTGCTGTAAAACAGCATAAATAAAAGGCTATTCTGAAAAACAAAAATAATGGCAAGATTGTAATTTGTAATAATTAATAAGCATTTCATAACAATGTGAATAATTTTATAATAATGTGTTGTAAAGTATTGGACATTATTTAATAATAATGGATACATATTTAATTATTATTTCATAACTTATGACTTATTTATTAATTAAATTTTGACAAATTACACACCATAATTTTATGTAATCAGAGGAATGTAGGAATATGCTAAAGAGCACCAGTATCTGACATCATGCAAACAAGGTAACATCTTGTAACAGGTAACGATGCTGTTCACCTTTGTAGACAAATACAGTATATTAGACATGAATCAAGGAATATGACGTGTCTTTTTGCTGGTTGTTTTCATCATAAATGGGAAGCTGGTGGATAGATGTGCCAAAACAAAAGGAGCCAAGCTAATGGGAGAGCATTTTTACTGGATCCCCACAGATCCAGCGAGAAGGCATAACAGGGAATAACAGCTATGAAAATGTGTTCACAGTGAGCGAAGGAAGGCAGAGTGATGAAAACCCACAAGAAATGATTTTGTGCTCAACGCTTGGTAAGTCATGGACTCAGACTAGATTTATCAAGAGCTAGTCTGTACAAAACACAGCAATTATTTACATTACACTGCCTGCTGCTAATGCTAACATTATGTTATGTAATGCCTAACGCAACACTTACCCTTCCAGTGACAACAATGCCAATGTTTGTCACAAAGCCAGATTGTGTCTATTTGCCCCCCCCTAAAAAAAAAAAAAAGTTGATGTCAGGATACTGCAAGTCTGGCTGTTTCCAAACTCGCAAAAAGAACAAAGGTATGGAATAAAGTCGGTAAAGTCGGGACACACAGTGGAAAGTGGCTAGCATTGTTGCCCTTACACCAAGAAGTCACTGGTTTGAATCTCGATTTGACCGAAGGCCTTTCTGTGTGGAGTTTGCATGCTCTCACGTGAATGTGGCTTCTTTGCAGGTTCACTGGCTTCCTCCCACAGTCCGTGAATTTTTGGTGACAGAGTTACCTGGACACTAAAATGGTTGTTTGTCTCTGATTGTTGACCCTGTGTTGGACTAGTTGTAATGGCATCCAAATGTTTAGATTAAATAAGGAAGCTTGACCCTGGGATGGACTGGCTACCTGTCTAGGGTGTACCTCAGCTTTCGTATGCTGGGTGGGATTTCTTCCAGCTCCCACAAAAGCCTCATATGGAGGAAAAGTGGTAGACAATGAATGAGTGAGTGAGTGAGTGAGTGAGTGAGTGAGTGGAATAAGATATACACCCATGAGCTCCTTGTTGTGTTCCCTCTTGGTGTGGAGTTGTTTACTTCATTTCGTGTATATTTTCATTTTCTGATTGGTCTGAGCTTAACAGCCAATCACAGTGAACTCCCTCATGACAGGGCTCCTGTCCACACCAACATTGCCCATACCAACACTGTCGCCCCTTGGGCAGTCAGTGACCATCAATAGCCCTGTCTCGGTAGTGTGTCCTGGGCTTGGGCCAATGAATGATCAATCAACAGAAAACAAAATCGAAAGCAAACCCAAAGGCCTAATAGAAAAAAAAGTAAAATGCCTAAAAGAAATTCAATTCCAGGTTGATTGAGCAGAATATGAAATGGTCTTTTTAGCTAATTCTGTGTTGACTGAAGGGATGGAAAAGTAATGAAGACCCGAGAGTAAAGGTTATGGCTGAACTTCCTCTGGGACATCTACACGCCATGCCTTCAACTAAGGACCTTTAAAGAGCAGTGGTATACTTAATATCCTGTGAAGTGTTTGACAATCTCAATGACAGAAACAATGTGTCAGTTCTAGTAAGAGGGCAAGGGAAAGACTGGATGAAACCAGGCTTTTAAAATGTTCTCTTCTTGATATACTCACATATTTGGCATTAGTGTCTTTTAAGCAGTAAGACCTAGGGCTTAGCTGTTTTTCCCTGGTCGGTCATTATCACAGTCAGCACATTATCAAAAGTAAGATAAGCCTATTCACACAGCTTTGTCCCACGGGTGTATGAATTTATGTGGGAACACAAATGGATCCCTGTTCACTAAATTTGTTGACAGATTGGAATGGGGGCACATTTGATGAAGTGGTGTAAGCTTCACCCGTGACCTGCCAGGAATGGAGGTCTGGTCCGAACGGAGCAAGACAGACGAAAGGAACCCGTTTGATGTGTCCACCATAGGGGAGATGACGCCTGACGGCCTGGGCCAAAATTGGAGCTCTTGTTGTTTGTATTTGTCAGTTTTCGATTCCCCACCCAGGGAGAAATGACCCTGTGGGCAAGCTCAAGTTTCACAGGCGGAATTTAAACACCTTTGCCTGGGAGACTGGACGACCTCACTGCAGCGCTGCCAATTAGGATCAAGTGTCAGCCTGCTGACATGTGACGGATGGAATGTACGAGTGGTTGGTCAAACATGGATAAGGAGGTAGTGTTGCTGTTGACAGGCTTTGTCGCAGACACAGAGGAAGGATTTAAAAACACATGGAAAGCTTCCCTCCTGTCCACACTAATTGGACGATGTAGATGTGTCGGGCTTCAACCATCAGTCTTTTCCTTTTTCTGTCTTATTTACACTTTTGTTGTCATCCCCTTCCTTCTCTCCTAGTTGTTTTTTTTTTTTGGTTGACTTCATAGGCTACATCAACTGTCTATTTGAAGATGATATAGGCTACACCAGCTGTCTATTTGAAGATGATATAGGCTACACCAGCTGTCTATTTGAAGATGATATTGATTACATTTAACACTGATAATTAACCCCAGAATGGCCCTTAACAAAAAAGCTTAAAAAAACTCCAATATCATTCCATGCTAATGATTACACTCACAAAGCAACAGAATTGGTTTAATTTACAGACAATTTTCAGAGAATAATTCCTTCAAATTTTGTCTAATTTATCCGTGTAAAAGTAACAATGACAGGTGAGAATACACTGCAAGAAAATTCTGTATCTAAAAAGTGACTACAACAGGGATAATAAAAAAATTATCACAAAAATGTGTAATACAGAACATTTAATGCAGCATTGCATTTATATATGAGGTATTACTAGAGTAGACGAAGCACAATAGCAAGTCATGATCAGCAGATTCTCATGAAACAAAAAGCTATTGAAATACAAATGAAAATGAAATAGAAATGAAATACAGTATTGTTTCTTTTATACTTATGCACAGCGATGGGACTTGAATCTTACAAACAAGGTTATAAACCAAATATACAACAAGTAGGACAATGTATACAATGTAAAATTTCTATTACACATTTTAAATATTGCACCAATGTGTGTGTTGCGCATTCAGTTCATTACAATCCATGAACATTTAGAATGGGTTAAAATCAAAATGACGTGGTTTTCCTAGTTTTAAAATAAACCTTTTGAACAAATGTACTTTAGGCAAGATTTTGCATAACAAAATCCACTCGCTTGTGCTGCCATGTTTTCACAGCAGCTGCAAGGGACAAGCCAGCCAGAGTGTGAATATCACACTTGAAGCAAAATCTTATTTGCAGACAAAAAATATCACATAACTATAGAACATGAGTTTTTAAAATGAAATAAATAATACTTCAAATAACCTGTATCTACAGGAATATCATCAGCAGATGAGACAAAGTGACAAACTTATTACCTCCACAAGCGAGGTTCTGTTGTCATCGGTGTGGGTTTACCTGTAAGTTTGTCCTTCTGTTAACAACCTCCTGTCTACAATTTTTGACGGATCAATCTGGATTTTTTTTGTGATGGGTAGGTAATCACCCAAGTATTTTCCCATTACATTTTGTTAAGAATCTACCCAGAGATGACATCACAAAAAAAAGATACAATTTTAATGAAATCCCCTACATTGAATAAAACTGTTTAAAAAAAAAAAAAAAAAAAAAAGAAAATAAATAGCATGTCTGTCAAAACTCATCAGATTTGAACGTATGTATGCTGGATCAAACATTATAAATCAGACCAGTTTTATCCAGCTGCTTGGTTTGGTATCAGGCATGTCATTTTCCATTACTAGTACCTCCTCAACATGGGCGGGACTGCCATTGCATGGCCGGATTAAAGTCTGATGTCGTTTAATATGCAACACAAACTAGCGACGAGCAAAATTCTTTTCAGTGTGCTGAATCATTAGATTCAGTTAATTAAATAGATTTGTTCTCCAAAACGTTCAGTACTTCCTGCATGACCAGAGCACAATTTTCTGTCTGTCTGTCTGTCTGAAACAGTCGCAGAAGTAAAATATGGGAAGGCGTTGTGATGCAGCTCATGATCATAGGCTTTTTAGCAGTGCTGTCGCTAAATGCACCAAGACTCCTCCTGTTACATATTGAGAGTGTAGAAAATTCTTTTGTTAAATGTTGGAGATTAACACATCTTTCAGGATTTTTAAATGTTTATATCCAAACTACAGTTTGGCATAGTTTGGTTTGATTCCTGTGTTGGACATCCTGCTCATGACTCTTCCAGTGACGACACACTCTGCCAATCAGTGGCTGTCAGTCTTTCGATGTCACACATAGTATCGGCTCACTATCAGCTCACTTGGAACCTTGCCAGAGCCAGTACTAAAAAAAAAAAAAAAAAAAAAGTACCGGGTACCAAGTACTAAGTAACAAGTGATGGTTTTCCATTAGAGATGATAACCGGGCTCTCATTCTCCTCTCTGCCTCAAAATCCACTGGGTCAAAAAACTAGTCATTGTAAACCTGGGTTTATCAACAGCTTTTAAAGTGTCACATCAGAAGAGGAACTGTTAGCATCAAAGCAGCAATCTTTCTCATGCCTTCTAACAAGCATTCAACAATGCAGCTGTAACATGGTCATACCAATTCTAAACTCAAGTGTTTTGTGGTAAAAAGGCCCGAGGAAGGTTCTGAGCAGTCCGCTTTAATAAATACTGATTTCATTAGAAGATACAGCTGTTGAGTGTGTGTGTGTAAAAGTCCTGGGGAGGCCTCCCTTGCTTTTATCACATAAATAAATGTTCTGTTTGAACAATGTTGCCATGACAACAACATGAGGAAAAACGGTCTGTCATGTCTCTATGGTGATGGACTCCATGACTCCTCTGCCATGTAGAAAAGAAATACTGTACAAAGCTCATGCACAATAATATGCTTAATATAATTTGTAATTAGATGCAGGAACATTCACTGAAGGGATATTTTGTTTTATTTTTTTTTTAATCCAGGGCCATGTGGAGTAAAATCGCCTCAGAGAAGTCGCAATGCTGTAGTTCTTTAAGTTCAAGATGACAAACGCAGCCTCAAGGTTGAGTCAGATCAACAACTGAGCACAAATAACATCAAGAGCCCATGTTGCTCATTTGAAAGAGAGGGAGACACAGCAGTGCTGTGTTTGGCTCCAGGGTGCATCTTCTTAACACGTTTAGGACGAATTTGTCCACTTGAAGCTTGGCTGTTCGGACAAAACTCTGCTGTTCTTAATCCTCTTCGCAGCTGCGGATTTTCTAAAATGACTTGGCAGATTTGCTTTTTTGCAGTACAGGCTCAGCACGAGTGAAAAGTTAAAGTGAAACACTGGAGAATACAGGATACAGGGCATGCGCGTGTGTATTTTCTTTATCTTCTTTACTTTTGTATTTGTCTTCATGTCTGTGTACAGCACTTTGGTCACCTGTGTTGTTTTAAAATGCTTTATAAATAAAGATGGATTGGATTCTTACTGTGGAAAACAAGGTAAAATACGATAATGATAAGTACAATATCTGTGGAGTTTAAGAATTTTTCCTAGGGGCAGATCATGCACATTGATGCTGTTTCTACATCATTTATTTGATCTTACATTTAAATTCTCAGCGCCCTCAATGTCAAAACCCAAAGATTTCTAACCCAAGATCCTAGAAAAACAGATTAATACCTCATTGCACATATATAAAAGAATATGGTGGTTTATCTCAGAAAGCAGATGTTAAACGATTAAAGCTGCGGTAGAGTGGATCACAAAAAACCTTGTTGATTTGCCACACAGATGCTCTTATTTCATATGTAAAAACTGACTTTTATAGATTTAACATGTTTTAGGTTTCTTTACAGTGTAAGCAAATGTTGCATATGGTGGCATAGCAATCATTCCACCAAAGGGACTCTGATGCATCATTGCAAGTGCTCCACACAGAAGACAACATTCCCAAATGCTGAAATGTGCAGCAGCAGAAACACATTTACGCACAGAGACCCCAATCATGTCACACAAGAATGTCTACAACTACTGCAACCACACTCTCAAATCACGTTTCGTTAGGAACATACTTTCTCCGATATTATGTTTGTTTTGACATACTAACTCAACAGTAATGTATTTTGATGTGGATGTCTGACCCTGGAGGTGGACGGAATAGTTGAGGTGCTGTGTGAAAAAAGTTAGCAACATGTTAACCAGCAGACAGCAGTTTGAAAAAGGGGTGAGTGAATATGAGAAAATACAGTATGTAAGTGCAATCTTTTTTTTTTTTTTTTGAGTAAAAGTTCAGTTCAATATTCACTTTGTAATACTGTAGATTCAAATTGAGCATTACCAAATGTCACCAACTTAATAGAACAAGTCAGTTTATTTGTTTTACTGGAGAGCCAAGTCAAGTCAATTTTATTTATATAGCCCAACATCACAAACACTATTTGGCTCAAAGTGCTTTCCAGTCAGTAGACCAAGTGACACCCTCTATCCTTCACATCCCTCACATCGAGTGAAGGAAAAACTCCACAAAACCCTTTGTAAAGGGGAAAAATGGGTCAGGAAGAGCCACATAGGAGTGATCCTTCTCCCAGGATGGAAAGGCGTGCAGTAGGTGTCACATGTACAGAAACTGGTGCAGCAAATTACAAACAAAACATCAAATACACAAAGAGAGGAAAGTAAAGAAGATAGAGACCAGGAACATTCAAAAATCATTACTGACAATCATCATCTAAGCTATTAAGAGGATGGAGAAAAGTGTTTGTCTCTTTCCTTGTTTTTGCTGTTTTATGACAGTTGGCCATGAAGTAAGAAAAAAAAAACTATCACGAAATCTATAAATAAATGAAAATGTAAATAAATACAAAAAATAAATAAATTAGGTAATAAATTAATGAATCAAAGACTGAATGGATACAGAAATAATTACATAAATAAATACATTTATTTTTTTATTTAACCATTTCCACATGTATTTGTCTATCTTTTCTGTGTCATATGCTAATGATGTAAGAGGGTCTAGGGCTCAGTCTGAAGCAGCATTGGGCGTCACTGTTTAGCTGAGCTCTGCCAAGTGGATGCTTTTCGGATTCACTTGGCAGTAAGCTAAGGAGCTATGATGAGGGGCTACAATTAAGCTACTTCCCAAAGATGCTGCTAAGTGCTAAGCATGAGGCGGAGCAGCTCTGGGAGGCGGCGTACCATTTGTTTTGGTTACCTGGCCAATCACAAGAGACTTAGTGTTTTGGAGGTAGGGGGCTCTGAAACAGGACAGGAAGAGAAAGAACAGCAGCAGACTGGGTCACTCTGCAGAGTCTGTGAGGTTTTTGGCTATGACTATATATATTGTGAGGTTTTTTGTTATGTCTATATATATATATATATATATATATATATATATAGTTTTATATCATATTTTTGGTTCAAAAAGACCATTCTGTGGGACCTTTATGTAAATTAGCACATGTATAGACCCTTTTACTGTTTGGCACTGCAGACATGGAAGCAAAGGGGCCACATCAGAGGAGCTGTCCTTTCAGCACCACAGCACAAGTTATTACTTTTCCCACCTACCTGTTTCCATTTGGTTGAAGTTTTATGTTTATCTGTGTAATTGTGGGCAGAATAACTGTGAGGAAAAAAAAAAACAAAAAACATTTTTTGATTACATATTTTGAGGACAAAGGTTAACGTAGAGGGAAAATGCTATTGATCCAGCTAGGATCCAGATTCTGGATTCTTTTCAAAATTGTTGTTGACCTTACTAGACATGGGAGTGCACTGAAGCTGCAGGAAACTGAGCAGCCTTGGTGGAGGTGCTCTCTAGTTGTTTTCATTTTTAGTTTTCATTCCTTCAACTACAACAGGATTCTTTATTTTTACATTTCCAGTAGGCATACAAAATGTCCTGAAAGGTTTCTGCATTTCTAAGCATTCTTAAATGAATACAGTATAACTGTGATAACTATTAACTGTAAATGAGTGTAACAAACCAAGCATGAAAAGGAAAAACAACTGAGGTAAGTGCTTGGAGGCAACATAACCACATGTGGCTCAAATTGTCTTCTTATTGAGGAGAGAAAACTGGAAAATTCCTTCCTGGTGTCTGACCACATTTTTATTAATATCTTTTCTTTGCATAGATTAAGCAGAGTTCATAAAAGAAAAGAAGCCTTTTACTGTACATTTGCTCTCTGAAAGCAAAATGACAAATTCTGCTGCAGTGAAGCACCTCTGTTCCTCTGTTGTGTTCAAGGGCTCGGCACTCAAAGCATTCCAATTATCACAAAGTCCTATTTCTGCTTGAGTGTGATCAGATGGATTCCAGCATTCCTGCTATTGCATGTGTGGAATCCATCCTTGCATTTCTCCAACTGGTTCCCTATCAAATATTAATATTTCTGTGAGTGCAGAGTAAATGTGGATTATAAAAAGAAAGGGCAGCAGACTTAGGAAATGTGCCTTGAGAGGCAAGCTCAGAGAAATGCACACACTAATAGAAAGACCTCCAGGTCAGTGCAAATATCTTTGGAGAAAAATGGAATTTCATTTTGTGTGTTTTTATGAAGTGCCAGTCACTCAAACTCTATAAAAAAATCCATCTTCCTCAAAGCATCATGAAAATTGATGCTTTGATTCTGATGTTTGAAAAGGAGAAAATACTCTGAGCCAAAGATCAGCAGTCAGTCTGACCTCCACCTCTTTGTCTTGTTTGTCTCCATTTATTTTCTCGTTTTCATGACTATTTTATCTTCTTTAATGGGACATCCTACATTGCAAGTGGACAGCAGCTAACAACCAAACATTTGGACAGAAAGTGCAAAGTGACATTCATGCAATTTTAAGTGTCCTATTTTCAGTTTGCAATGGTACAAAAAATTTCAAATGCAGGGCCATCATAGCACTGGGGAAAAAACAAACAAACACTGAGTAAAAGGACAGGAGTACAGATGTATTACTATAACAGTCTGTGCATTTTCGATGTTATTCCATTGTGCTGTGCACTGGAAACATGGTTTGTACAAAGGACCACATATGGTTAAAAATACATTTTCCAATGCAACTGTTAAGGTCAGATGCTAAAGTAAGAGTTCAGGTTTAATTAGAGTGAGAGTGGTTGTATGATGTACTTATTAGATGTCTTGCACATAACCCCTTTGCTTAGAACCATATGGGACATGCAGGCACACACACAAAGAATAACTGATTCTAGCCACTAAAGGGCTCACAAAATAAAATCTCTCTCTTCTTAACTGTATATCTTAAGATTTTCCACCATTAGACAGCCTTTTCTTCCACACAAAAGGTTGTACTCCCCTCCCACGTTCAACAGGTATGACCGAAATGCCTCTGTATGCAATTGAAAAGACCTACAACCAATGAGAACAATGATCAGGATGATGTATGCAGAGCGATGGAAATGTGTTCTCATGTGTATATGCTTGTAGTACTTTTCTAGGAACAACAGCTATTTAGAAATGGCATCTAACAACTTTTGTTCATGGGAGCTCTGAGGAGCAAGCTGCTAAAGCAAACATGGTAAAGCCTATTGTTCAGTGGCATTTTCTTTCTTTCCTCCAGTAGCTGTTTTCAGTCATAGCAATCCTTCATTTATCATACCAGTTCTTACAACACTGACTATGTTACTACTTTACTTAAAAAAAACACCGAAAAATAAATTAAACATCTTGCTATTAGACAGCCCCTTCCAACTTGATGCCTTCATTTGTGTAGCTTTGTACATCATTCATTGTCCTCTGCAACAAAGTCTATAGAGAAGAATTTACTGACAAATGAAAAAAAAAATGGAGGACCCCAAAACATTTTAAAAACAGTCAAACTAGTCCAATTTTAATGAATCAAAGAAACAAAGAACAGGGAGCAGACTAGGAACAAATAACAAATGAAAAATACAGCATGAAACCCAGAGCAACATACAGGACTCTCACATGACTTGACACAAACAAAATGAACCAGCAAATACACTGTGGAGCACAGAGACTAAATGCACTCAGGAGGCAGGCATAATCAGACACAGGTGAGAGAAATAGGACACAGGTGAATCACATTAGGGTGGAACATACAATGAACAGGAAAGACCCAACAGGAAGACAAGAAGGCAGGAAGACAGGAAGGTGCACACACTAGGAAGAAGTATAAAATAAAAGACAAAAAGAACCAAAAACCCAGGATAAGTAAAATGGAAAGTAAGCAACAAAATATCCATGTTAATAGATACTTTACTAATCCCAAATGAAATTCTATATTGATTTAGCAGAGGATGGTTTCGATCCATCGACCTCTGGGTTATGGGCCCAGCACGCTTCCGCTGCGCCACTCTGCTGATACAATGTTGCTCTCCAACTCCACTCCACAAAGAGTAACTAGATTAATCCAGGTGTGATGACAATAATCGCACACAGGGATGGTTGGTCCACTAACTAGTGCCTCATCAGTAAGTTCAACCGTGTCATACTGTGACCTCAGTGTTTGAAATAATTACCAAACAAGGCAGCAGTATACATGAAGCCCCTGTGACACCACAAGTTAAAAATGCAAATCTTTCTCTGTGCGTACAGTACAGTAATGTGGTACAGGTGGTAACTGCTTTCTGGAGAAATTGTTGGTAACACTACACTAGAAAAGGTCTATGTATTTTCCTCTGGGTGTTAGACTGAACACCTGCAATAGATAGGGGGAATGGGAAAATGGAAACGTCTTCAAATATTTGTGTCAGCCTTTTAAACACAATTAAAACCACCCTCTGTGGGCCTCAGTGTTCATCTGATCCACATTGAGCAGGAGGATATATACGCAGTTTGTTTTATTTAGAAAACAATGAACCAAACAAAAAACGCACAGCTAGTGCTGTTTGTGTGTGGCTATATGGCTGGACGTGCAGGGACACTTTGACATTGTAAGCCATATTCAAACACAAACGGGATTACATCTATTCTTTTAATGAAAGAGAAGCACATCGTGTCTGCAGTCGGAAGAATGGGCAGGTAAGGCGCAGAGAACGCAGCTAATCAGATATGGAAATAATGGGAACGTGCTAAAGTAGAGCTGTGATTGATGGGTGATGGATGGAGGATGAAAAGGGGGAACATGAGAAGCACTACTGGTGTTATGGAGTAAAAATGTTATTCATTTTGACTGAGTTTGATTTTGCCCCCCCCCCCAACCGACATTCCATTGAAGCATATTTACCCTGCAGTAAGTAAGTTTATTGAAACAATTGTTTGTTGCTGAATTTCCACATGTGATTAAAAATAATATTTGGAAACTATTATCCCAAGCTCCTCCCCATAAATGAGCATTAACAGAGACACTTGCTTTGTTTGTGACACATGACCTAATCACTCCATCTCTGAAACTCTGCTGACGGTGACTTGTATTTAATTGCGTTTACCGACCAACTGTCTTTTAGATAAGACAGATCTTTATTGTCATTATAGACGAGACACATTTGAAGCAATTTCTTCGGTTGCAGAATAATAAACCTAAAATAAATAAAATACATACACATTTGCTGATATACACACAGTCGCACACATCTCGTGAAAAACTGGTTTCCGTGGTGTGAGGGGTCCTGCTGGATGTTTGCGATGAAAAAGTAATTTAATTTTGAGCGTCATGAGGGGACAACAGCAAGCACTGCTGCATCCCACTGTGTAGAATCTCTGCAAGTAGATAGTTTGTTGCTTAATAGTCTTGGTAACTTCTGCAGACACTGACTGTAGAACAGCTCTGCACCGGAAACAGTCAGTTTGGCTTATTAAAAACCAGGAAGTGACTGCGCATTTAGTCAATAGATGCCAGTAGGAGCTGCTCATAGGAGCTGGTGTTGTTGCCAAGAGGAGCACCCACTCTCTCTGAACTCAGGTCAAAGACTCCTCTGACAGGAAAGAATTAGCTTAAAGAGTAACTAAAAACCCTCTTATGTGACTAACTCTGCCCAATGCATATTTCGAAAAATACCAAGATGTGGACTGAGAGCTGAGCAAGGGCTAAGTAGTGAAATCCCCACCCTTAATGAGGTGCTCACAGCGCTTCGGTGGTGGAAAGAGAAAGGCAACATAATGACAGCTCTGGGGTTTATAAAAGAGGGAAAGTCTGGGACAACAAGCCTCAAGATTGGACAAGAGGGTCATCACAGAGTGTTCCAGTGAAGTCAGCATCAAAATCTGACTGCTGCTGAGTGTTTGACCATGAGAAGCAGCAGATACGTGTATTGTGACATTAAGGGTAGTAAGGCTACATATTGTGCATTAGGAATTTTTGTGGCTTGCAGCACTGGATGTATTTTGCTTTAAGAAGAGCTCAAGAAACAAAGGTTCGAGCAGAAAAAAAGGACTGTGTTTTTTGTTTTTTTTTTTAATCAAAGTTCCCAGGAAAGTTTACCAAAAGTATAAAAAACATGATTCAACATAGCCTTACATCAAGCTGCCACAGTTCAACTGGACCATAATATGAAGGTAAATGTAGAAAAAAATTTGAGATGAAAAATTATTGTAATATCTATTATTGTATTAAATCAGGTAACCACTGACGGCTTTAATCAGCCTGGACTGCTACAGGGAGGATGGGCAGCTGAAAAAGTAGGAAGGAACATTTTTTACATGTGTAATTTCAATACATTTACACTAAAACTGTGAAGATGTGGACCTGGATCAGCTAATAACCTTACTAGATGCCCTAGTAACCAACCAACCAAAAAAGTGGTTTTGGGGTTTAGTTGTGCATTAAGCAGTAAAAGGAAGTGTAGAAGCTTTGCTCTATTTCTCCCTCTCACATTACTTGATTTACATTGCACATTGCACAGGTAATCATGAAATTATTGATCAGTAAATCAGTAAAAAAGATATCTTGCTTACTGAACCTTTACTTGAGAATGTCCGTAAATACAACATTGTATTACCCGAAGCTTGTAAGACTCAGGATGTGGGACTTTGGAAAAGAAAACAAAGATGCTAGGAAAGTTGCAGTAGCTGGATCAATAAATAGAAATAGTCAGTTGTTGAGTCACATCCTCAGGTCGTTAAACAGTTATATTCATCAATATTACCGTAAATACACTTGCCAACCTTGTTTCCTTCTTTCTTCTTTTAAATATCCTATTTATTTGTTATAACATTTTTACTCCCCTCATCTCTGACCCTTTCCAGTTCACTTTCAAGGCAACTTATAGTACCTTCATATTTTCAGAGATGGTGTTATGGCAGCCAAGAGCAAGAATATGACAAAGTGAGGGTGCGAAAAAAAAGAAAAAAAAAAAACATGCAACCATTGAGCAGAGGCAGCCAGAGGCATGAATCATTCCTGCTGACAAGGAGACAAAGGTCTGAAACATGTAATAACTCAACTCTTACTGTGAATCTGTCAGTGTAGTTTGAATTTTATGCCTGCGTGTGTGTGTGTGTGGCTATGCATGGGACACGTAAATTCTCCCACTTAGATGAAGGGCACCTCTGTACAAAGAGGGATGGGTACATTTAGCCCCTGTGGGATGGAGAGGTGTTTGTCAGTGGTGACGTCCTGGTCAAAATAATTCCAAGCTGGTTCTGCTGGAGGAGAAGCTGCGAAGGAGAGAGAAAGAAAGAGAGGCGCTGCAGAAAAAGTGGATGTGAGACTAATAGAGAGAGAGAGTAAAAGACACAAAGGCAAGCAGGAGGAGATAAATTCAGAGTCCAGGGGGAAAAAAATGACTCATATGGAGATTCTTACCATCCTACTCACCATTAGGCTGTGCTGCTGCTCTAAAAGCGTCCTGGTGTATTAATACAATAAACCTTTTCTATTCTTGATGACCACTCCAAGCAGCTTTACACTACAGTTTGCGATATTCACCCATTCACACCCGTTCACTCACGGCACATCCACGCCCAGTGCATTTTCTATCACACATCTCTCATAACCATTCACAAACTACAGTTGATTGTCTTGCCCAAAACACATCAGCGAGAACAATCACTACATTTACAAATGTACACCCTCTATTGGGATACAAGTGTAACTGCAAAGGGACAAAGAAATATTTGTGAGACCTATATGGGGTTGCGGATGTGTAGGTGAGAGTATATGTGTATAAATATGTTTTCTGTCTATTGCATGTACATAAAATAGACTTAACCAATACTGCAGTTTTATAGTTTTGATCAGGAATAGTGGAACAAACAACTTAAAAATCAGTAAAATAGGTGATCTAGATTGTTTGTTCAGACACCTAGGGTGGAGGATATATGAGGTCTTACAGAATAAAATATCTGATATTTATGAATTAGGAAAATTGTAAAATCAGTCATAATAGCCCAAACACTGGAGAAAAGGTGTAACGGTTGTGTCTAATTTTCAAATGGAAACAAATGTCAGTTACAAACCAAGGCAGTTCACGACAATGCTGATTAAGTCTATCAGATACACACAACTCTCTCTATGCTTTTAAGTATAGGGGCCTTTAGATCTTGTGTCTCCCAGTGACATTCCCATGCTGCACACAGGAAGTGATTCATTTTATGTCAAGGAATGCTGTGCTAGTAAAGTGACATGGCTGTAAACAGGTTGGAGTATAACTGAAAACACAAAGATCTGCTGTTTACACAATAGTGCTCCCCCCAGTCAGAGCTGATAGTATTACTTGACAGAGCCTGTTTTTAGACTCAATTTACAAATAATGTTGCATTGTTTCTGTTCACATAACCCAGAGGAATAACAAAAAAAAAAAAAAAAAAAATCAATATGAGCCACTAAAGGTTATGTACTCTAGCTTTAAAATATGTAGCATATTTTAAAAATTAATTGTCTTGTTCACTCAGTTATTTTTGGCATTTACTCAACCGTTCGTTAAGTATTTTAAATTATATTGTGTGTTGTTTTGTATGACTGATTTTAATTTGTATGACTGAGGTTTTTTGTTTTGTATGATAGAGTTTTTATCCTTTTGTCTGATGTTTGCTTGCTTTGATTGTCTTTGTATAAGTGATTAACAATGGTTTCCCTCAATTTATTATTGGGTTTTTCAAATGAAAATGGCAAAGAGAACAGTTTATATTCAGCAAGTGAGTGTTGCGTGTGTGAGTCTGAGTGTATTGCTGCTGTTTGCCTGCAAATGATCATCACAGGTTTGGTCAGAATTCCCTGTTGGCAGCATGAATGTCGCCCCAATCTCTGCATGGATTCTTACACAAGTGCATGTGCTTGAGGGCAAGCGTTGCACATGTCGGCACGCAGTGTCATGTGTTAACACAAACATAGTCATGAGAGCACACACATGCACTCGCCGAGAGAAAATATCCCCAAGGTCTAAGCTATAGTGAGGAAAAGCTGAGAATTTCTAATGCTGTCACTGATATAATATACCGTGACCTTGAGAGCAGAGAGCAACACTCGTACAGACAGCTCAGCTTTTCAGGCCTGATTTCTGATTCTGTGCATGTGTCTCTGTGTTTGTGTCACATAAGGTTCTCTCAATCTCATCAATCTATCAAGTCTTTTAAAGCTCTTGTGCAGGGCTGGATTTTATTTACAGAGTTCAAGGGTAAAAGTGGATTAAAGGAAAAAAAAAAAACGTGAAAGATGTTCTTTCCATTCAAGAAGTTTTTTTTTTTTTTTCCACTCACAAGGGGCCGCTACATAGACAAGTACTCGTCTATGTGTTTCACGGGAATAAAAACAAAACGGAACAACCTTACAAACACATAAAAATTTGACATACACTACCAGTCAAACATGTTTTTTCTTTAGTTCCATAGTAGATTTTCACCGAAGGCATCAAAACTATGAATGAACACATATGGAATTATGTAGTAAACCAAAAGTGCAATCAGCGATTGCAGCCATTTTGTTTCCTTGAACGAGTTTATCCGACCGCATGGAATAGAGCCATGAGTGCATGCTGGAACTGTGATTCCAAAGAAGTGAAATATTGCCAGTGTTTGACACTGCAACAGAGGAGAGGACTGACATGTTATGTTACTGACGTGTTATGCTCCTCTTTGAGTATACATATTAGATCAGGAGATTCAGCTGATATACAAATATCAGGGTGTGGGCACCGAATAGTGTAAGACTGTAGTTGTGAGGGAATCTCTGTGTACTGCTGATATAGGGCTCCTGTTTGTATCACTTAATCTATTTTATTTGATACATAAAAAAAACATAAAAATTCATAAAAAACTACCCCCAGGCAAATATGGATTGCACATTTTCTTTTTTTCTCTTGCAACCTATTGAAGTTTTTACTTATTTACCCACCTACCTAATCATAAATGTACTTTATTTTTAAATTTTATTAAAAACAACAGTCAGTAATCTGTGATCACAGGTGCAGAAAAGCAGACCAGACATAATTCCTATACCTTCTTCCTCCAGCTCCTCATGGGAGACTGAGGTGATCCCGGGTCGGATGATATTTAATCTCTTCAGTATACACATTCTGGATCTGTTCTGGGTTTCCTCCCAGTTGGACTCACCTGAAATACCGCTAAATTATGAGTCCACCCAAGGGTCAAAGGGATCAGATGTTCAACCCACCTCAATAGAATCGGCTCAGTGAAAATGAGCAGCCAATTCACTGTGATGAAACTTTCCAGCAAGATAAATTTTCACCTACCTGTATTTGATTGGTCTTTATTTCAGTCACCTAATGAGGTCACTGGAGATAAACTATTGTGGATATACTTAACCATATAAAAAAAAGAGATCAACACTTAAACACGGACCTTTGTCCTAATTTTTTAGTTTCCCAGGACATTTTTTTTAAATATTCTCTTTTCATTTCTGTTATGTCCCTGACCTAAAATCTGTGTGTATTCAAACTCCTGTCTCCAAAGAAAGCCAAAAAATTGTAGCAGTTGATTCCCTTAGAGAAGAGCAATGCTAAAATAAATGACTCATCTAAGCTCCAAACATAAAAGCAGGAGAAAGGAAAGGTGAAACTGCTACTTTGTAAATTATTGCAAAAAAGAATAATTTAGTTCAAACACTACAGCACTGACTAATCAACTTAAGTCATCGGTCAAACAAACTTACTTAGCTTACCTTAACAAATCAAGCTTACCTAGGACTTACTACTACAACTACTAGTCACAGTAATAATACTATCCACATCAGTTTCAATTACACAGTTGCTGATTTTTTTTAATGATTTCAATATTTAAATTTAAATGTTATGATACAAAAGTAATAAGTAAATTGATACAAAATGATGGTGAGCCCCACAGAAAAAAACTATATATACGTAAACATTAAAAACAGTATGTACCAAAACTATATCCATGCATTCCAACAGAACAAAGACATAAGAAAAACACACAAAAAGCAAGATAAACTAATGACTATGTGTAGGAGCCACTTACTGTATGTAGGTTCACTAGTGAATCTGACAGGTGTCATCTCTGTCTTTTGGTATATAACTATAGTTACAAGCACTTTCATGTCAGGTGTTGCTTGACGGTGGCGAATCATGTAGCCGGGTTACATCGTGTCACGCTCTGTCAACGTTACTTAGGATTAATGAAAATGTTGGCTTTAAGGAAGATTTGTAGCCTCCGGTCATTGTTTCCCGCCTTGAAAAATTAAAGACTCGAGCGTGTATGGTGTGCAATAAACTTTTGTCCTTAAGCTCTAAAAACTATGTTATCAGGTCAGATGCCAGCATGCTGCCCAAAAGTGAGCCGATCAACAACAAGCCTGTCTCTGTTGCTCCTCAGTGGCTTCACAGTGTTACTCAGCTTACAAGCACTCAGATCAAGCTGTGACATCGTAAGAGTCACAGCAATAAAGGGATAGTTCAGGTTTTTTTTAAGTATACTGATAGATAGTCAGAAGTGACTGAGCCGACAAGCACTTGGAAGCTTGCTCTGGGTAAACATGGCTGCCAGCAGGGACATAAAGAAAAACACATTTTAGGAACTTCACAAATGCTTGCCTTATAAAATATATGCCATAATTAAGTTTAATACGTCTTAAAAATATCTATTTTTTTATGTCACTGTTAGATTGCCTTTTCCAAAAGGTATGTTTGTTTCGTGCCAAAGTTCATAGAGAAAATAACCATTTTTACTTCAGGGTACACTGGAGTTAGTAATCCACCTCTGCCGTCATTCAGTGATTTTTAAAGAGTTATTTTGTGACATCTGTTTTGGAAATCCATTATTTGGATTTGCCCTAGTCTCAATAATGTCCCTGAATGAGGCGGCGGTAGACTAGCAAGTCCTGTGTCTCCATGCTATAAATATTGATTTTCTTAATGGACTTTGGACGAATGGGTGATTTATAAACTTCCATTTCCATTCAGAATAGGCGGATTCTTTTGTTAAGTGTCTCCGTCACTCATTGTCTAAAACTTTATCCTCCACATGAGGGTTGCTGGCGAGCTGGAGCCAATCCCAGCTGACATTCCATGGGTGAAAGGCAGGGTACATCCTGGACAGGTCGCCAGTCCATCACAGGGCAAATATACAGAGACGAACAACCATTCACTCTCACATTCACATCTATGGGCACTTTAGAGTATCAAATTAACCTCTGCATGTTTTTGGACTATGGTAGGAGTAACCAGAGAAAACCCACGTGCACACGGGAAGAACATGCAAACTCGACACAGAAAGGCCCTCAGCTGAACCGGGATTTGCGCCAGTCACCATCTTGCTGTGAGGCAACAGTTCTAGCCACTGTGAAAATGTTTTCACTAAGAGTGATCCTCCGTGTCTCAGACTAGTTAGCTCAGGGGGTTGAAATATCACTTTAAGGATATTCAGGAGCTTCATATGTTAGAGATCAGGCACACAAAGATGTGTAAAGAAAGTTAATATTCTTCACCTAGAGAGCCACACAATCTCACAGCGGGCTTCTCACAGAGCTACAGACAGAATGTGTATCTTCACATCTGCTATTGATGGTCCATCTCTAATAACATGAAGGAGGACAAAATCAAAGCTTTGGCTGCTTGCGCTTCTCCGATGTGTTACAGCATCTGCACAGAAAATTGACTTTTAACTGACCCAAGCAACTCATGCCTATGCAACCTACATACATGCAGGAAAAACACAAACATGCAAAAAATTATGATAACACCAGTCCCTATCTTTGCTAAAACAGAAACACACCACTTCTGCTGTCACAAGCGATATAAGCCTGAAGGCCTCAGTATACATTATTATTAGTTTTTGCACTTAATTGTAAAATGTCCTAATTGTTATTTTTATAATGCAATAATTTTACTCCTCAGCCCAGGGCCATGAGGAAGGGAATTGGAATTGTAACTAGAAGGTTGCCAGTTCAATCCCCATTATTTTACTAAACTAGAGAGAAAACCACCAAAATAAGCTAATACTGTATGTCAGACCTCAGTATAAAACATTATCATGGAATGCATGATTTTATACCTTAGTCGTATTGGGATCAAATAGAGTAGTTTTCATATAGTCTGTTTTGTGCCTTAAGGCTGTTGTATGCGACTTTAGGAAGAGACATGATGCTCCTACTGACTGTTTTATGTCACTGAAATTACACACCTTTAGTGCAAAGATTAATTCCCCAGCACTGGCAATGCCTATGCTGCAAAGCAAATGTAAAAGGAAGTATGTGATTCTAAAGGCGTGAACACAATTAAAACATGTGTCATTGTGGGTGGATGGAGAGATTACCTCAATTCATGTGTCGCATATGACACATATGACATAGCATTTAAGCTTCACTGTTTAGCACTTAATAGGGTTGACTGGCAAAAAAATAAATAAATATATACTACCCATAATTATGTTTGTATAAGAGAAATATTGCTGGGATTTTGTAGAATTGAATAGACATTTATTTCTTAACATAAGGACCTTGCTTTACAGAGGCTGCCCTCTTTTGCTGACATGCCTCAATAGCAAATGGATGTGTTTATTTTCTCTCCTTTTTTTTTATCCATGTATACCAATCATAATTTGAGGTGTATGAAATAAAACAGACATGGTAAAACCTATAATAGAACAATACTGATGGCAATATAACAGACATACAAAACAAAGCAGCAGCAAGGTAATATCTCGAATCCACGTCTTATAAACAATACAAATCATCAGAATCTATCTTAAATATAAATATCTAGCTAATCCTGCTCAAGCAAACCTTCACTTATTAATGAAAAGGATGGTTGCCATAAGTCTTCAAAAATATGCCCCATGTCATATTGTTGTTTTTTTGTTTTATGTCTTGAAGAGGAAGCCTACGACGCAAATGAGGAAGAATGGCTCCACCTATATAAATCTGATGCATATGATGGAGGAGGAGAGGCAAGGGTTTTTACATCATTTCTGCTATGCAAAGGCCACCATAGTTCCCCGAAGTGCTTGGAAAAAGGAGGAGTTCACTGATTTTTACAATCCGCAGTCTTACCATTTGATGTCACTCATTATTAAACACTGGACGCCAAACATTAAAACAAGCAAAATGTTCAAAACATGAAAAACTGAAAAAATACCAAAAGATCAGCTTCATAAACAAAATGACAACAAAAAAGTCGGGCATTTTATAATTATTCTCTGTTTATGACCACAATCTAAATGGCTTCCTCTCTGCTTACTTATGTTTTATTTGCCCATAAACGGTAAAAATTTCTTACAAGGGCAATCCCTGCTACACATTTTCACACTGTAAATGTCAGATATTTAGGTATTTTATGGTCGGTGCATCATCGCCACATTTTCCTTATGTTAATATTAGACACCAGTGGTTGATTATTCACGACCACAAACCTGTCAAAACATCAATATCTAGCCCAGAAAAACAAATAGGCACCAGTGGTGCTGAAGAAGAAAAGGTCAAGAGGTACATCTGTTTAACATTTTCACCTTCTCCTGTATCAGTCACTGTCAGGGGGATTCAAACAATGATAGCACTGTCAAAGCGGGAGACAGGAGGATGACAGAAAGACATGCTGTCTGACAGAGAGGGCACACAGAGAGAAACAGCCAAATACACTGGTTACAGTCTGCACTTCACTTCCCTCGAGGCTGTTTATCTGCTGTTTACACAGAGAATTAGGCTGTAGACGCCGCTCTGATACAGTTTGCCCGTATCTCAAGGTGAGTCTTTGTGATTCCAGAGGGAGCTCAGAGGTGCATGTCTGTAAAGAGATGGTTAATATCTTACATCTAACAGTCTCCTAACATTCTGAATTATGGATTTTAAAGAACAAAATATAGTTTCAAGTCAAATCAGTTTTATTTATATAGCCCACTATCACATGTTATGTGTTTTAACTGCTTTGGAGAACCATTTTCTTCCTGGTTATATTTTGTGTTTGGGTTTAGGCACATTGAGAAACTATTCTTATTTTGAGAGCATCATATTCGGTATTTCTATCATGATATGGTTTGTTTACAGTACAGTTTGGAATGGTAAGGTTCTAAATCAGACTGGGGCTTGGACTGAGGAGAGTGCCTTTACTCGGTAAGCAGGGTCTAGACTGTTCCCGATGGAAGCGTAGCATGACGTTGTACTGGTGCGACACCAAATAATCATATCAAACGTGATGAGCTGCTGAGTTTGTGGCTGTTTGTCTCAACAAGACGTCAAGGTTTGTATTAGAATCTTTTTCTTTTTCTGTTACCCAATCAGCTGACTGTCATGGGTGGTCCCAGTCCAGCTCCACCCACACCGTACCGTACCATTTTTCTCTGGTACCCCAAGAAAAGGATGCCAGTGAATGAAATGGTGGATCTGGTTATTTCAGTGCTATTCCTAATAGAAATGGAAAAAATACATACAGTAATGCACTGTACCAAACCGAATTCATTTAGACCCGCCAATCATCATGAATCATGGAAATGCTGAGGATATTAATAAGATAAAAGTCTAACTGAGGGTGAGCCAACAGTGGACATCCAGTAAGCCTAACCTGGACATTTATCCTAACCCTAACCTCAGTCCTTTTATTGGTCCTTACATTAAACTCAGTCTTATCCTGGTCCCTAACCTTAACCTCATACTGTGATTTATTTTTCAAATGAAAACCTAGTGCATCTCCGTCAGACACCTTGTGTGTCGAGGGATGTGACAGAGGGGCAACATAAAGTATGACAGTCTCGGAATGTGAACAGGCTGGAAACTCACCATGCTGCATGGATAAGGATTAAAAACATATATTAAATTTTTTTGTTAAGTGTGATTCTTGCAGAATTTCAATAGTTAATCCCATTTTTATCACGTTTGAAATTCTCTAATTTTGCAATTCACTATAGTTTTTAAGTCCATATTGACATTGTAAAGCAACTTTTGCCAGTGTATCATGATTGGGAATAAAATTAAAGCAAATAAATGTATTTTATGAATGAATATTTGATTATTTCTGATCAAGTGCAATAAGCCTGAGTTAACACAATGACTACTTGCATTAACTCAGGCTTATTGCAGGAGTTCCAGTTTAGTTACTTCTCTGTTTTGTACAGGCTGCATGTTAGTGTTGGGCAGATGAAAGAACCAAGCTCTAGTATTAATGCATGCAAACAGTCTAAAAGGATTCGGACTGAGTGACTCTGACAGAAGTGGCAGAATTATTTATTTCAGCAGCTGTGGTTTAATTATTTATTTCACATCATGAATAGATGATTGATCTGCAGTGTTTTCCCCAAAGTCACACTGTTCTCCACCTCTTTCCAGTTACACTAGACGACGCTCACCATTTTTAAAAAGTGTGACACCCATTTGGTCTCAACATTGGTCAAGGACAATGGTCTCCTGCTCAGCCTATTGCTCACTCACTCTAACTCCACCCCCCGACCCCTGTCACTATAAGTAACATATGACATGTCAAGAACAAAATTGCTTCATTTACAAAACTAATTAGAAAATTCATACAGGCTCAAGAGGAAGGCTTCTCGTGTTTCTATGCTTCCTGAAAACCACTTAAGATTATCCTTTCATATACTGTATGTGTGTGCGTGTTCCAGGTAATACTCTATAATGGGGACATACTTTAAACCTGTCATAGAAACCAAACTGCGCTTGTGTGAACCTGCATTTTTCAGCGTACAAATTCCCTGAAATCAGGACTCTTGTTGAAATCAGATTGAGGGAGCTGTTTGAAGTATTGACATCAGCCATAATGAAATTATAGGCTTTTAGCAATCCACTTAAAGTTGCAGCAAACTAATATTGTAAGCTAAAAAAAAATTTTTAGTTTTAGTTTTATAAATTAAGGCTGCAGTGAGTAATTAGTCACCAAAACAATAAGCAACATTCAGAGAGATAATGATTGCTTTTAGTCCTTTAAGACAAAATGCAAAAGTTTTCTGACAGCAGCTGAATATTCTACTATAGTAATCTATGACCTTTTTTTTACATATCCTCTCATTGTGATCACATGTAATCACATGTAATCAAGAAAAGAAAAATGAAATTAATCAATAATGGAAAATAAATGTGACACTTTTGAGATGTCTGCATACACTGGTGCCAACCAGAGTCTTTAATGTTCCAAAAATGAACTGTACTGTATCAAACCAAACCATACCACAATGGAAACAAAGCATTACAGACCAAGAGGGAATTTGACTGTGTGAATGACAAGTGACACCACTTCTGCTTCTTATGAGATTATTGATTCTGTTCAAGAAAAAAAAATCCATTAGAAAAATGACCTGTGTGAATTTTAGTTGATTTGTATGCATGAAAATTTGGATTTTCCTGAAAGAAAAATACTGAAAAAAGCAGATTATTATTATTTTTTTTTTAGATTTTGTCTGTAAGGTGAACAGGCTACTTCTTGACTGAGCTGGTTTGCCTTGTCAGAAAAGCCATTGCATATGTAACTTACTGATCATTAGACAATTAAACATTAACATATTTATATGAGAGCAGTGACAGTTAAATTAGTATGTAAAGAGCGAGGGGGGCATTCTCTACTTCATGTGCAGGATTTATGACCCATAGTGCACCCCACCACTAGGGAGCAATACATACAGTATATATCTTTTTGCATTCTTTTGGTAGCTATCACGTCATCATGTACGTCTTTATTTGCATTCATTTTCAATTTTGCAAGTTGTACTCAGGTGGCAGACACGTCAGATAATTATAGGTTTAGCAGTTTGCTCTATTACATCGGACTGAATGCTGCATGCATTCACAAACCAACATATGTTACATTATCATTTGCATTATGCTGTGAGAGTGTGATATTATGAGAGGGGGTATAAGTAGCAGAGGTGGGTGCATTTAATTCTGTATTCATCGTAGGCTGAACCTGTCTACTGCTTTTATATTTTAATTCAATTTCAATTCAATTTTATTTGTATAGCGCCAAATCACAACATACATTATCTCAAGGCACTGTACATAATAAGGCCAAAACCTTTACAATATTACAGAGAGAAAAGAAACCCAACAGTTCACACAATGAGCAAGCACTAGGCATCAGTGGAGAGAAAAAACTCCCTTTTAACAGGAAGAAATCTCTGACAGAACCAGACTCA